>JAPYZJ010002147.1:0-22397 GCA_030522765.1 Ophioninae sp. B BG-2022a
GAAAAATATTTTTTTCCGTTTTTAAACTCTTAAAAGGGTCTATTTAATCGGAAATTTTCCGCTGATTACGAATATGCCCGAGTTTTTGCCGAAAGTGCAGAATTAGACTGGGAAAATGGGAAAAACCTTTCTAGAATATTTTTTCGACATTTTTCCCTAGAAATGGAGAGTTCAATTCGAACCAAATTGTGGATTTGTCTTCAAGGTATAAAAATACATCGACATGGACCTGCGATATGACACTTACCGTCTAAATATAATAATTATTTCGAGGCTAATCCCACTAAAGGGGCGTGCCTGATTGGCTGCCTTTAAAAATTAATAACAATTCAGGGGCTGATCCGGGAACCATAAATGCTTATATCAATCGAATCAGAATTTCACGCCCAACTCCCCCTTTCACGGATGACAATCTTACGTGGGACACCCTGTATATATATAAGTACGTATATCACTATGTTCATATCGTTTCAGCTGGACAGGAAGTAGAGTACGATTGCTTGGGAAAGCATGAAATTGGTCGTTACCTACCCAGTTCTCACGCACGCGAAGCGATACAAAAATTGATTAAAAACTCTCTCCTCTGCGAATCCGGCCTCACTTTTCATGCCACTTTTGCCGAATAAAGGATATCTCGCAAATTGATAGAGCTCACTGATGGGTGAAAGCGTCTTGATACGATAAGCTCGTACAACCCTCGAAATTCAGGGGTTTTTCACTGCGCCAGAAACGATAAAAAAAACACGAGACGAGTTCTTCGAGAAGTTTTTTTTTCTTAATTATTTTTGTGGGGATAAATTTCCACCGTGTCGGAAGCCAAAAAGGGAATGCTCGTGGGAATTGCCGTGACTCGACCAAGTCGGATCGGGGATTCGGAAAAAAAAGTTGATTTTTATTTTACCAGGGAAAGTAATAAGGGTCCTGTAATTTAAGACAACGTTTTAATTTTCTTTTATAAAAATGTTTTTCAAAATTGTTTTTTAAATAAAATGTTTATGTATTAATTTCGAATATTTCACTAAATAATTAATTAGGTACAGTTAACCTTAACAAACCCAAACATGAATTAAAAACTTAAAATTACTTAAAATTAAAGTAAATGAAATTAATTTAAATTAAAATAAAAAAAAATTAAAAATGATAAAATTGACTTTTTTTCTTCGATAAGACCTTAATACACTCGATGAAAGGCCAGAAATGATTATGATGGAATTTCGAAGTACGCTTTTCATTGAAGCCTCTAGAATTTTCGTTCCCGAGTTTCTCATTTATCTTGAATTTTACATCAGATAATACTCCCTCGAGATGATTTCGGTAAAGGGTTTGATAGACGTAGCGTGAGGGCTGAAGGAACCCCCATTAGTTGGGGAAGAAAAAATGAACATAAGTATCTATTACCTGACACTCATAACGAGTGGACGAGTAGAGCGGCTATTATGTTTCTACTACCCGGACGATCGATATTTCAGCGTTCTTATCAACCCTAATTGTCGCTAGACGTCTTGACGCCAAGTGCAAAAAATTATCTTTTTTTTTTTGTTACGAATTCTGCGAATATGATTTCGCGAAAGAATCTTTGTAACCTTGTTCCTTAGTGATGAAGTGCTGAAAGGAATTTTCGAAGACAAAATCAAATATTTTATTAATTTTTATTATTAAAAAAAAAGTATTTTAACTTTTAATAGATCCATGAAGCTTTTACGAGACTTGATGGATAAATACTCCGTAAATTCAAGAATAAAAATGTAATAAAATTGCATAAATAATGCAAAAAAGACTTTTATTTATGCAATGGAATTAAATTGCTTTATTTATTCGAATGACATAGATAATTTCCTGTAAGTAATCAACTTTAACTATATTCATTTTAATGAATAATTCACGTAAAAATATATTTCGTGACAATGTTTTATTAAAAATAATTGTGAATTTTTTTATTGAAAGAAATTGTGAATGTTTATTTATTAAAAATAATTGAGACGAAACCCAGCCTTTTATACATTTTTTAAATTGTTATTTAAACATGAAAATATCGAAAAGATTATACAAATAATTTTTTATGATAAAAAATGTAAATATTAACGTTTCAATATTTCAATGTTAAAGCGGCGATGTATCAAATTCATAAATTCGTAAAAGATTATATTTCATCACAATTCCTTTTAATCAAAGGATTTTTATGAAATATAGCCCTTTATGAATTCAGTGCTCGTTTCTATGATTAGCGAATAGCTTCGGTACAAACAATGTTCGTCTAATTTGATTGGAAGTAGAATCAAAATTTACCTTGAGTTCGTGGTCCGAAATCACATAAAATATAGCCCCGATTGTCCCATTCTTTTCCGTTAGAGATCCCTCCAGGGTGAAAACGTACACCCACCATATTTTACCTCGCCTCAGTGATGCGAGGGTGTAGAGATGAAAAACTGCAATGTCCCGATAAATAAAAGACCACGATATCCGTCCGAATTCACGAGGAATGATAACGACAATAAACATAAAGCCAAAACTGGAAGGACGACGAAAAAGAAAATAAACAAAAAACAAATTCATTATTTTGCAAAAATAGTCGTGCAAAATGATTCGCTGAAAATGAAAATCCGCATCCAGAAATAATGCGTCCATTTTTATTTACACTCGAAATTGTACACGAAAAAACGCTTGGGGGGGGGGCTGGAACGGATATTTTTTTTTATACACTTTATACGATACAATGGAAAATTTTTAATATCGTCATTTATTGCTCGAAAGTCCATTATGAAATTTTTACATTTTTTTTTGTTGAAGTATCCTCCCAATGTAGCGTGCGTTCCTCGTCATAATCTTAATTATCGTAATTTAAAAAGTGATCGGCGTTCCCCTTTTTTTTTACAAGCTTTTGTTTAACATGATTTTCTGCGAGATGCAAAACTGAAAATGGATAATTCACCCACTTCCTGTCGCTACATAGAGCTCTGGAATTTTTCAAATGTGCATCGACTTAAAAAAAACAATGATATGAAAAATAAAATTAATGTTATGCAAATTTTCATGTGAAATTATAGATGGATAAACATTCATATAAAATCTCACTTACAAAGAAATTTGTTGATAATAAGTACTCCTAATGACTTCGATGAACATTTACGATTTCTTCTCGATTTATCCTGACGATTAATAAAAAATAATACCGATTCGTCTAGAAGGATTAATTACTGTTTGCAAAAATGTTGGAGCTCTAGTAAAATCTAGTAAAATCAATTAAACACTAAAAAGGTAGAAAATAATTTACAGGTAAAAAAAAATATTTAAAAAACAAGCTTTTATTTAAAGTACTGAAAAGTGGAAAATAGATTTCTTTTTGTTTGTCAAGAAACTTATATGTGATTATAAATAAAAGCTTGAGGCGCTCGAAATAGTTGAATTTATACATATAATCTCCAATTTACATAAATACGTTGATACGTCAACTGCATTTATTTTCGTGAACAAATTTACGATTTCTAAAGAAAAAAAGTGACAGTGATTGCTTAAATTACTGTGGTGCCAATTTAAATTCGGTTAATTAAGCAAATTTTATTAACTTGATAAAAGTCAAAATTAAATTTATAATAAAAATGGATTTAAAGGTTTAAAGTGATCCCATTCCTTTATGTCCCAAGCATTTATTCACACCCACTACTGGCTTGGCAAAAGCGAAAATGTCTTCAGCTTTTCAGTGCACGAAATAAAACTTCGTTTTTTGGAAATATTTTTTTTTCACATACAAACGTTTAGTCAAAAGTTACGGTCGTTACGATTCTTACAAATGCTAATTGTAATTAAAAATAAGAATCTAATTAAAATTAAAAGTTAATGCTTAATGTCCGCACGTTTTTTTGTTGCCATTATTTGCAATATATTTTTGTATATTTTTTAAAATTATCTACAATCGTAATTATTATTTACACGTATATGATAATTGGTTCGATCGTGCGGCGACGGACTATCCGGTCACGAATAGATCTTAGAACGGTACGAAGACTTTTCGAGTTCCTCTCGATTTCGTCATATTTGACGTTACCAGCGAGCATAATTTTGGGTTAGCCTGGGATAATATTGGGTTCCAGTGGGACCTTTGTCTTTTTTTTTTCATCCTCGTCATATTAATCCAATTATTGCTTAGTCACGGTTCGTCTTGTCTTCCGTTCCGCGATCTCTCGTTGCAATAACGTGAATGTGTTTGCCTACACTCGAGATCCATACCGCAGTGCTGATTCTCTCAAGCGTTCGCTTTACGTCAAGTGCTTAAATTCATTTATTTAATTTTCTTTTCGTTAAAATTTATTAAGTTTTCGGCACAATTCTTTGTCTCCCCGAGTTCTTCGTTCGACCTTCCCCCTCTTTCGTAACATATCTTTATTTATACATTTATTTTTCTTTCTCATTATCTTTCATTCCAACGACCATTTCAGACGTCGAAACGATTTTCGTACATAAATCGCTCGATTTTTATTTTTATCTTAAAAGATATTCTCGTTCGTGGATTGAAGTCTGGGTATACGAATTGTACATTGTTTGTTAATTTTTATTTTTTTATTTCTTCTCCTGCTGGTCGTATATTTAATATCAGTTAATTGCTTCTTCAGCTATGAAGGCTGGAAAATATATTTGGTTGTTTCGTTTCTTGTCTTTTATTTATTAAAAAAAGAACGTATCTTTTTTGTAAATTGTTGATTCGTCACGTTTTTTTTTGCAATACGCATTTATCGATTTGTGAGTTTGTTTGGGTATATAATATTCTCTCTCTCTCTCTCTTTTATCTTTCTCGTTCTATATAGATGCTACGTAGTCGGACAGCCTCGAGAGCAACAATTGGGTGATTCTTGATTTAGAAAAATTTGATAACGGTTTTGTTTAAACATTTCTTCACAACTCCAATATATATATATATATATATATATATATATATATATATATATATATAATTATTCTTTTGAATATTTCCTTACTTATGTGTACATTTGTATTTTTTTTTTCACTCGTACCAAATTCGGGCTCACAATATTCCCTCGTCGTTGCTCTTTGTATCACTGAATCGAGCACGTTTTCCCAGTCTCTGCAGAACGTAGGGTTATCCTCGAGCCGGGTGTATTGTTCTCATTTCCAGCTGCTAAAGAACACGTTTTGGTCCTCATTATCATCAGATCGGTTCTTATACTCGGACGTCGGACGTTTGGGGCAACGACGCCGCAGGCGTCGCTCAAACGACGCTTTATGCTCAACGTTGCTTTGTGCTTTGGCTAAAAAAATAACAACGAAAAAGATCGAGAGATAATCGCAAGAATAATGGAAAATTGATTCGTGTAGGTTTTTTTTTTTATTGATTTGTAAAAGATCGAAGAGAGGAAGGAATTTCGGTAATTATGCAGAAATGGGGCGCCAATTTTGGTACCAAATTTTTGTGCGAACGTTTTTCCTGATCCACCACTAGTGAACTTGACTCGAAGCACTCTTAGATTTTTTTTAATATTTCCATAAGTTATGGGGTTTTGAAGTTTGACGAAACCTCAAAATGGAGAATTTTTAATTTCAGGCAGTTGACACCCGAATTGATGATGAAAATTGGTGATTTTTAAAAAATAAATATTTCAAAATGTAATACTGATATCAAAATGAAAGTATCATTCTCCCCTCTCTTATTAAAATAAAAATAAAAACATTTTATTAAATTTAAAAAAAATACACACTTAAAAAGCTCATTAAAATTAAACAATAATTCCCACCGGCCTATAAACACACATACACATACACAATGGTAGAGGTGACAAAAAATATGGTTTTTCAATATTACGTAGCTTTTCAAAATTTGATAATTTGCATTATTCCGCTTCTGCATAATTACCGGAAGTTCGATGGAAAGTTTTGGTTTTTCTGACCTGAGATGGCGGTAGCATCGTCGGTGAACCAAAAGTCAATGGTACTTTGCGATGATGATTGGGCGCCATTTCCAATGGTAAACCTGCTACCACGAACAGCTGATAGAACAATTCGTCAATGTGGTAATTTCGTTTCGCCGAAACTTCCACGAAGATGCAGCAGTCGTCCTGCGAGTTGCAATATTCCTCAGCTTCCTCAACCGTCACTGACCTGCTTGTGATACGAAAATTAAGGGAAAACTACATCACGCGAAACGTACAATCAATTATTCTCGATGCTTTCCAAATTTTACATTACTTCGCGTCTCGGGGCTGCCACGTCTTTTCGCTCTTATTACCACTTAATTACATTTGTAATGAACGTGACCTCTTCACAAATATCTCAATATTTCACGAAAAAAAAAAAATGTATTTGCTACAAAATCAGATTTTCCATTTTTTAGTTACTTTTTTTTCTAATTAGCTTAAAAAATGTGAAATACAACTTTAGTCTATTCATAAAAAATTCACGAAATAAAAAACTATTTTTCTTGTCAATATTGACCCCTCTAATACTCGTTTTCAACAATGTGCAAAATTTAATTGGCTTTGTAAATACTGTGCACGTTGTTGAACCTAAAAAAATTACGAACTTTTTCGAAGCATTTTTTCACTCCGAAAAATCGTTTTCATATATATCTATATATATCTTTTTTTATAGCTTTCTAAAGTCCATTAGAAACGATAATCGAAGCGAATACTCGAAAGACACATCGAAACGTTCGAAGTATGGTACACGAGAATGAAACGCACTTGGTCTCACGATCGCACTTATTCCCAACTATGACCATTGGAACTTTTAGATTGTGAAGGCTTTTCCGGCTTTTGCCCTGCGTCGCGCTGACTTTCGACTCTAGGATAGCCTCTCTGAGCCTTATTGTCTCCTCGAACGATTCTCGACAGTCCATGCTGAACACCAGCACGAACAAATCACCTGTGAACAATCGAAGTAAAAAAAAGAGTTTTTTGAAATCGTTCGAATATAAAAATTCCAATTTTAATTTCGACGAATTTGTTTTCCATTCCTGATCATTGCAATTGAGCAATGATTTCAATAAATTCGTCAACATGTTCGTAAAAAGTGAAATATTTGATTTAATTATAATTAATATAAAGGGATTATTACGAATGAATGGTTACATTAACAATATAATAATAATAATAGTAGTTATAATAAATAAAAAATACAAACAGTTAATAGCTCAATAATAATTAATAGTTTTTATTTTCCTAATAATATTATATCTATATAATGATAATAATAATAATAAATAAATTATATTATTGTTATTGAGCTATGAACTGTTTTTTTAAAATTTTTTATTTATTATAACCACTTTTATTATTATATTGTTAATGTAACCATTCATTAATAATAATTCCTTTGTCAATTCATGATATTCTCTTGTTATATTGATAATAATTAATAAATTATTATTATCAATATAACAAGCGAATATCATGTATTCCATTTACCCTTTTAAAAACCAGGACGCCCCATATTACTCCCGTGTAAATAATTAAGCGCGCGTGATAAGAGCATACTCTTATCAGACGAATTCGTAATTCGTACACTCATGCGCATGGACGACGACAAAATTTCGCTTCGATTTTTGTTGGCTGCCGACAATGATATCACGCGTGTACTCGTTGGCACGCGAGAAGATCGAGCAAAATTCTACACGATCTACCTATAAAATAGCAAACGTTTCGTTTCTTGCCACATAAGCTTCCTCCTAGTGTATGAATATTAATCCGCAAGGGTAATTTTCTCCACGGTCTCAGCGGTGGAATATTAACAATATTGGCACACACTGATATGCGATCACGCAGGTATACACGTGTTACCGGAAATTGGATTCTTACGGTCGCGATATAAAAGAATAAATCAAATGTAAATTAAGTTTTTTTATTAAGCTTCGAGATGTTAAAAAAAATTATTTCTGTGTACATTGAAATTTTTTGATTACGTCACGATGTCAAGATACACGTAACAGTTTTAATTAAACGGTTTATATACCACTGGTTTTAATAATTATTTATAATTTATTTAAATACGAATAATTGGCCAATAAACTAGTTACTGTTACCGATAGACAAATCGTTAACACCAGATTGTTTATTAATAAAAAACAGGCTGGTTTTAACAGTTATACTTTTATTATTTAAACTGTTTATAAATAATTATTTATAATTGGTTTGAATAATTGAATCATGAACTATGTTGTGTAATATTTTTGAATGTTTATTTATATACTCCTAAGAACGTAATTATGCCTCTCTTGATATTACATGAATCTTATAAATTTTACATAATAAATAATCACATAAATGTTATAAATCTTATATAGAAAAATTAATACAAAGAAATATCCACCCAATTTTTAAAAATAATTTTACTTATTCTTTCGGAATTACTTTAAAAAAAAACTTAATGATTTTTCAATGAAAGAAAAAAGAATTTTTAAATAACAATTTAACTAATTATCAATCAAGAATTCAAATTAAAAAATATATTTAAATTAATAATACCTAATAATAGTAATGAATAAAGTTCGTATCACCACGGAATAATGATTGAAAATTCATTAAGATGCTTAATTACGATCGTCAATTACAACACGAACCATTACTATTATTAATTATCTATTTTTATGATCAATCGATTAAATTTATTTATTTGTCTATCAATTAATACAAATAAATTAAATAGTTTGTTCTCTACAAGACGAGCTCTAGAATTTCATTCGTGGAGTACCAAAAATCCGTAGGCGATATCAGAACGCAAATTAATATTGAATTGCAAGTGCGGAATGGATGCAGGTCAATTGCACATGCAATTTCTCTCTGGCGAGCGATTTATACATTATTAAATTTTGGCCCGTCAAGGTTTCGAAAGCCCGTTCGTTGGTGGATTCGTATCGACAATGGAAGACCGACAATACCAGCAATCGTAGCCCCGAGCGCGCGTAGGTGTACCGGAAATGAGAAATACACGTTACTTCTGTTACGAACAAATTGTGCCAACGTGTCAGCCAACTCCATTAAGTCTCGTGTCGCGTGTGACAGTTTTTCGTACGCTACGACAAAGAGAAGGTCTTTATTATTGAAAAAAACAATAATAATAACAACAATAATAATTTGTTCAAGTCCCGAGCTGTATCAGATAAGCGAGGTGTACCGTGTCGACGCAACGTCCTGTTGCACACGTCCGTCAATCTCTATTGTACGATTGGACATCGCGTATCCCCCACGAGGGTCAGATAATGCAAAGTCCTTTCTGCATCGGATGGTTTTGATACGTCGAATACGAACAATTATAATAACAACGGCATCAACAATCGAATCGATAATAATACAAATACTGACGATCATTTTGATATCGTTATTTTGATAAGGATATCTAATAATGAAAATAAAGAATAATTATAATAATTAATAAATAAATAAAAACAAATAATAGTAATAATGATAATAATAATATTTTATTTAATAATAATATACAGAGTGAGTTACAAGATAGAGAACAATTGAACATTTTTGTATTCAGTTAAACCCAAACGACCCCAAACGGGCTAATAAAAATGTCAGATGTTCAGGCTTTGGTGCATCGAATTGCAGCAATGATAATAATAACACAAATATTATAATAACGAAGATGAAAATAATAATAATCTACAGAATGGAGAATTTTGAAAAAACAATTGGTTTTTTAAATTGATTTATTGATTAATATTATTATATATTTTTTATTCATTTGTTTATTTATATTAGGTTTGTATGTATTAATAATCTATTTAATTATTATTTTGATTATTATAATGATGAAAATATCATTTTTAGCATTATTATTGTTACTAGTCTTACAAAAAGAAAAGATAAGAGTTGGACTTGCATCCAGTTCTATTTTTCGGAGTTGCGAATAAAATGTTGCTCCGCGATGAAAGAGCTTGCGGGCTTTTATCACTCCAAGCCCTTTTACTTCGAGTTCCTTAGAGACCCCCCAGAGTTTTACTCACAGTCACTCGTTCCTAATGTACTACTGTTTCGCATCAGGGTGGACTCAGCAGACGCGATGCCGATACCGGCAATCGTATTTCGTCGAGTTTCGATTCTGCTCTTACAACGAAATCTCAGCAAAATATCCAAACGATCAACGAGGACAAAATTATCAACGTGAAAGATCGGCAAAGTTGCTCGTTCAGTCAGTTTTTAATTATTTATATTTTTTAATTATTCATATTTTTCATTGTTATAATTTTCAATTATTCATATTTTTCAATTTTTTTATTTTTCAATTATTCATTTATTTTTTATTTTTAATACATCAATGATTTCTGACGTTTTTTTTTAACCAAGAGTTAGTCGTTTGGTGCAAATATTTTTGAAAAAATATCCAAATTGTGTTTTTTTTTGGTCAATTGAAAAGAAAACATTGTTTCTCCATTTCCACTGGGTGAGAAAAAACAGTAAAAGGTTTTCCCTTGTATTTCGAGTTTTATGAGAGTGCGAAGTTCTTCGATACCAACCATTACGAAAGGATACCCAAATTTCATTTTTTTTTTGGTAGTTGAAGAGAAAACGTTGCTCTTCCATTTTTATTCAATGGGGGAGGAAAGAAAAATATTTTTCCTCGTATTTTGAGCACTGTTCGAGCGTCGAAATATTTCCTTAAAGTTCGAAATGATTTTCGGCTTTTTTTTGTTACTGTAGATATCGAAGGGGTCGAAATAAATGAGAATAACAGATCGCGTTCCGGCGATGTTCAGGGGAAGGTAATACTTTTTTAAAGCTTCCTTTTATGTGGATTATAATTCGTGGGAGTTATGGGATCGAGATAAAAATTCGTACGAGCTGGGGTAAAGAAATCTGGGGTTAAAAAAAAACTAGGGTAAAGAAATATTACTAAAAAAAAAGTGACAATAAAAATTCATGCGAACGTGCGAAAGCGCGTAAAAACAGGCGTTTGCACATATTAGGAGAGTAATGGCAAAGCCGAGGCTTAAAATAGACGGATTGATCTGGAATACCTCGTTATAAGGGTGAACGTGGCAATAAACGTTGCAACGGAATAAAAATGGACGGTTTACGTGGTAAACATACACGAGATCGCAGAGAAGCTCAGAGAGAAAACGTTCAAGTCCGTAAGCTCGATGAGCTTTTTTTTTCATCGCGGAAAGATTGTCGTAGGTGGTGTTCCAGCCCACGCCGCTTTGATTTTCGTTTCGCGAAACCTCTTGCCCTCCCATAACCGTTCGTATAGACGTCTGAATAGCCCTTTTTTTTTTATTTTACGAGTATTTACGATCGCAATGAAACCTCTTTTCTCCCGTACCATACTTTCGTTTTTATCGTCGCATCCTTTTATTATATCGAATTTCGGGACTTCGACGATCCCGATAACCCAATAAAAAGACAAACTTTCCAGCTGTTCGACCCATTGCCCTCAAATATATAAGCAGCTGCAATTCTTGACACGAGACGATCTTTTCTTTTTTTCTTATCTATTGTAAAATAGGTACATTTTTTCAAACAGCTACATTTAAAAAATAGGTCAATTTTGAAAATAGGTAACTTTAAAAATGGGTCAATTTTAAAAATAGGTACATTTAAAAAAAGGTACTTTGCTGGAATTATATATGTTTTTTTCTCAACGTCGCGATTGTTAAAAATTTGAAAATTTTGCTTACTTCTCATTTTTATTATTATTAGTTTCATACGAAAAATTATGTGAGTTTTTCCAAATTTGTTTGGAAACATTTTAACAGTACACTTTATTATCATTATAAGACTATCAATTGCATTTTATTATCGTTAATAACGTATTTATATAATAATTATATTTTATAATAATTATTTACATTATTATTTACTTAGAGTGTAATGACTATACATTATATAATATTATTATTTATCAGGCTGTGTATTGTATTTTATTTCATAAACACACATTTCTGTTTTCACGAAAAAGAAAAATAATTTTATCAATTTCATAGAAATATGATAAAAATGTTTACAACAAAATACACGTCGAGATCAAATGTTTACTCGTTCGTAATGACGCTACACGAATACAAGTAACCAGGGAGGCATTTTTCCCCGGAGAAAACCAGCAAATTTGCGACACAGAATTCCACTAGGAGAAATTGTACATTATTAATGATACGTAAGAGGCTCTTTTTACGAAAGTGGCAAGAAGAAAAATCTAATTTCCGGTGAATAGGGAGGACCTTCTAGGAATTCACCCCCAGTTGCGTTCGCTGATATGTGCAAGGGTTTCAAGGGTTTTCCATGATTTCCTCACAGACGTGAAAGCAAACGAAAGGAGAGACTGAGGGAAACGGAAAGAGAGAAGTAGGGGAAGGGAAAGTCGGACGTCAAATAAATAGTTCGAGACCCTCGTAACGTCAGTCTTCCGGATTCCTTCTATACAACTACCTATGTACAAACCACTTGTGAAAAAAAATTCACCCCTGCCATGTCTATTCTTCATTCTTCTCGTTCGCCCATTTCGGACATGGGGATTGCGTTCTCTCATGGAAATATTACTTTCTCTGCGCTGTCCCTTTTTACTATTGAATAACAAATTTATACTTTTCTCAGTTACCCTAAAATTTGACAAAATACGGATAATAAAAAATATATTAAAAATCTATTTGATGTGTCGACGAATTGTTGAATTATTACACGTTGGATTTTAAACAATCGTGAAGATTGTTAAAAATTTGAGAAATTTGAGTTGTTGATGTTAAATACTGTTGTCATAATATATTAATTAGTTTCGATTTTTTAAACTAAATTATGTAGTTGAATAATGCACTTATTAATTTAAACAGGGGTTTTTTTTTATGGGAAAACAGCTTTTGAAAACGATAATTGTCGCAAAACAAATGGAATTTTAATTTGATATCATGGGGTTTTTA
The DNA here is from genome assembly GCA_030522765.1 of Ophioninae sp. B BG-2022a. Classification (NCBI taxonomy): domain Eukaryota; kingdom Metazoa; phylum Arthropoda; class Insecta; order Hymenoptera; family Ichneumonidae; species Ophioninae sp. B BG-2022a. The sequence continues at coordinate 12,860 of JAPYZJ010002147.1, forward strand.
TTTAATATTATGCCATTTTTATTTGATATTATCAAAATTAGAAACGAATAGAATTTTAATTTATCATTATCAAGATTTTTGATAAATCAATTGATCTCATCAATTTTTGAAATAAATCGGTCACCGCGTTTGGCGATTTGCAAAATAGTGAAAGATCATTAAAATATTTGTCAATATACTTCAAAATCTAAGCTTTCGAATGAAAGAAACTTTGATGAAATCTTACAAATATTTTTTGCAATAAAAATTCTCAAAATTCGCGAGTTTTTTTTCAATGCAAATTCTTTTAAAGAAAAAAAGGAACAAATTATTTTCATGACGTCATATAATATAGCTTGGAGTCGTTTTGAAGTAATTGTTTGCGTTCGACCGCGTTTTTTGTTCTAGAATTTTTTTTCCCTTTAGCACGAGGTTTAAGTGGAACGGGCAGGAAGGGTAGAACGGAATGCTGCTCTTTCTATTCCCATCGAAATTCGAAGCCTCATTTCCGTTGTTTCTGAGCTGAGGGTGTATATTCGCTGAGCCCTCGAGCCGTCAGCGAAGTGTCTTCTGCTTGCGCTCACAAATGTTCGTGCGTATATCCAAACAAGTCCGTATGACTGTGCATCTCGGTTGGAAGATATACCTACGCCTGGTATTGTGTGCATACGAGTGCTTCGCACATCGAAGAATCCCATCGCTTTGAGGCGCGTATTGTCTCCGTAAATCGGGGTCAGAACGAGAAAAGCATCGTCGATTCTTGGCCCAAGTGTCGCGAACTCGAGCCTCCCTTCTATATACCCGCATATTCCAAAATTCGTACGAACGAAAACGTCAAAATTGACAAATCCAAAAACTAACAATTTTCAACTTTGGATTGTCGAAAAAAATCATTGGTTTTCAAGCCTCGTGACGAAGAAAGCTTCAAAATGTTTCACTTAAAAAAAGGTTTTCCTCAAAAAACGTAATGATAAGTACTAATCAAGGAAAATGATTTTCTTGAACTATTTTACGGTTTTCTTGTTGTTTATTTTGTTTATTATTATTTCTTGCTTACTTTATTATATACGGAAAAATTTGCAAAAATCGATGGTCCAAATTTTAAATTCTGCCAAAAATCGAAAAATCATCGGAACTTGAGGATTCAAAAAGCATTTTGAAGAGAAAATCATAACGAATAGATTATCAATGACGAGCGAAGTGCTGGAACTCAAAGGAAAAAAAAGTTTGCAAACCTAACCTAAAAGTTGACTCAGTGTTCTCCAGTCTCAAAAACCTTTTCGTTTTGGAAAACCTCTACGTCCTGCAAATTTCATGAACAACACTTTGCAAATTTAAAACTCTCGTGGATATATTTTTCAAAAAATTGGGAAAACGAAATCGTTTTCGATAAACCGTGAGGTACAATAGTGCATAGCTTCGATTGGAGTAATGGATAGTCCACGGAGCAATTAGCCTTCGCATCGCGAAAAGAAAAAGGAATAAAGGACAGAGAGAGAGCTTTTCAGTGGATCGAAAGGGAAACATTGGTCGAGAATTCGAGTGGACGGTGAGGGACAAAGTAATTTCTCTGTAAGAACACTCGAGTTGTGTATAGGCATACCTACGTATGCACGTCGATCGGAAAATCTCTCGACGACCACTCGAACTCTCGACCTCCACTTATGAGGTATCACACGAGCTTTTTTTTCTCCTTTTTTTTTCTTCTTTCCTTCGTTTTTCCGCTCTCACGAAGCGTGAGTACGTTATACGTGAATTTACGTTCCGTAGCTCTTGCGATCGGGAATTCGCGTCTATACAAAAAAATCGAAAGATTTCCCAGGGCCCAAGACTGTGATACCGCGACCATGAATAAATCATAAACCGCGTATATCGCGGTTATACGTACACCTAACTGCCTGTTTCGGGAATAATAATGGGTGTCAGAAACGCACCAAATAGGAAGCTGAGAAATGAGAAGTACCTATGAATAATGGATACCGGCGGAAATAAATTGGCTACGAAATAAACTAGTGCGATTCGTGGGGACAAAGATACCAGCAGCAAGAGCCGTACATTTTCGAATTTATGGCAAATCGATCATGCTCGATGATTTTTTACGAGCTCGGAAAATCAAGTCTCAACGGGGCAATTATCATTCAATTTTCGATTATTCAGATTTTTTTGTTTATTTATTCCTCGTTTTGTATCATTCATGATATATTTTATTATTTTTCTATTATATATATATATATATAATTAATACGTTATTATAATAATATCAATAATAATACAATAATTTAATGTGTAAAAGTAATAATGATAATATTTATAATCATGATTTTATTCGATTAAAACATTAAAATAAATATTAAAAAATAATTAAAATAAATAAAGTGAAAATAATAATAATAGTTAATATAATCTAAATAATACTAATTTTATTGTAAAATTGATAGGGAATAGAATTGATTAATATTAGATCGATATGAGGGCATATTATTACGAAATATTTTATTTATTATAATTCTTTCTTTCGATTGGAGACATTTTTTTGCCTTCACTGTATCTGACCTCACGTATTCTTCTGATGCAAATTATTTTTTTGGAACACGTAAAAATATGGCGCGTGACGTTTCCAATTTACTGGCTTTCTTTTTCCCTTCTTATCTTATGGCCAATTTATACGCACACATGTCACAGCTGGGAGCTGAAAAATGAAGCATCCCTACGAGACGGTATAAACATAATGTTTAAGAATGTAAATATTGCTGGGGCTAGGCTGGAGAAAAAAAATCGCATTTGCTTGCTAGAATTTATGTCACAAAATATAGTATAAAAAAAACCTCAATGTACAAATCTCAATTCTTGATATATTTATATTCTGAGTTCTCGGTTTTTTTTATGTTTTATCCGCAGAATTTGAAAAGTCACCTTATTTTTTTGAACGACCTTTGCACGCGGTACTTATTTTTGAAAGTTCATTTTTGACGAATCAACGATAAGAAACTGACGAGTGATAAGAATTAACAATATATTTCTTGAAGATATCCTTCCATTATTTATTTCAAATTTGTCTAATTTAATTTTCACGAATTCCAAAAAAGGGGTAGTAATTTTGCTTTTTCAAGTGGAACTATTGAGGAATTTCGTGACCACGTGTGCTCGGTCAATTTTGAATTGGAACCCTTCTGATCGTTCGTCACACTCTCGACCCTCCTCCTTGCGATATTTTTTACCCTTGCACCCTTTTTAACCCTGAATTGTGCGCAGGGGTGCGGGCTAAATGTGTCGAGTATCCATTTCGCGAGGCGGTTCGCGACCGTTGTTGGGCCTAACTTGAACTTAAGTTTCCGCTTGAGTTTTGCCCCCTCGTCGAGGTTTCGATAGTCCAGAATTGCCGCTGGCTCGGAAGCGGGATCGCGAGAATACGCGCCCGGAAAAGCTCTTCGTGACTCACGAGAATCGAAAGAGCCATCTCTAGCACTCGTTGCCCTGAATATATCGACGTACGTGTATGGGTTTTCCTAAGCAAAATCGGCGATCTGATATGAAAACGATTTTCCAAATTATTTTTTATTTTTTTATTGCTGAGAAAAAATAATAATTTTTGTACGACTGATATTTACTTGCATGATCTTGCATAATGTAAAACATTTTACGTTTTTTCGTTGGTTCACGTTTTTTCCAACCGTTTCCCAAGTTATCAAGGAATTTATTATTATTTGTTGAAGTAATTTAATTAAGAACTTCTCCACTTTTGTTTTTCGATCGCGAGTAAAAATGTTGTACGAATTTATGTAATTTATATCGTCATTATTCGATGAGTTGGTTATTGATGTTAGTATTCATTAATTAAATAATTTAATTCATTAAAAATAATAAATAAAACTATTTATTAATTAGATTAATTATTCTTCCTGCTATTTTATTTTTAAATAAAATTGCAATAAAATGCTCATTGTAAAAAAATCGTTGCGTCGATTGTGGACTCCGAGTACGATGGACCAAGTCACATTGGCTCGGAACAGACCATGTAAGATCGCACAGGAAAAAAAACGAAGGTAGAGTGAGTAAGGAGGTGGAAGGGCATGGGGGAGGGGGCGGTAACTTTCAAGTGACGAAACGAGACAGACGTAGGAGACCATTTGGAGTCGTAGTTTATCCGTGAAAAGGATATAAGCAAAAAAACGAAGAAAAAGAAAGAAAAAAATAATAATAATAATAAAAAAGAAAACAAGAATTCCCCAAGGATTTTTCGTCTAGTGAAAAATGTATCTCGTCGCGAGCTCGGGACCCATGCTTCAAGTCACTCCGAGAGAAGCTCTAACTTCTTATCCTCCCTTGCTTCGTATTAAATTATTTCTGCATCCTTTTTACGTGCAAAGGGATGGAAAATATCTTATCGTATCTTCGTGTAACGGCGCCACCTTTATTTTCTTTTTTTTTCAACCCCCAGTTTGGACACATTACGCGTCATTTTCTCGAAGTCACGTTTTTCATTATTCTCGACGTGGAATTTTTCACACCCTTAGAATTTCCTTTCCTTTTTCAAAACCCCTTCGAAAATCGGATTCCGAAGGGTCGCCATGTCGAAAACGTCACTAGTCATGTTTTCGTAGGTGTCGAAGAGGAAACACAATTTTGGAGGTCAATTTGACACCCCTTATGTACAGGCTCGGTCAACGGTACGAAACTATGTAAACGTAAAGTTTGGAGGGTGAAAATTATCGGGGGGATGTCGCGAGTGTCTTTGAGGAGAGCTTGGACTCACCGGTGAGGAAGGACAGACGTCTCATGGCAGGAAAAGGATGATTGCCACTCGTGTCCAAAAGATCGAGTTGATGCACCTCCCCTCTTATTCTGTACAATTTACGATGAAAGTCCTCGATCGTTGGCGTGTAACTCTCCTCGAATTTGTTCGAGAGAAATCTGCAAAATACGAGGATTCATCGATGGGCAGTCAACAAAAAAATCAAATAAAAGTCCAAATCAAATAATGTCAAATAAAACAACGATCATGTTTTTTTTTATTTTAAGCTCGCAATTTTTTTAAGGTAAACAAACCCAAACAATCAAACCCAAACAAACGGCATGTTCAAAGTGTACGAAAAATTCCGTTTGACGAACGAGTCAAGCTCGCGATACATGGATGAGCTTTACAGCGCTTAGTCCGAATTAGTGAACTTGACGCTGACCCTTGACCCTAATACGTGACTGTAATATATGTTTCAAAGAGAAAGATTTTCAGCCTCGGAATCTGGAAGATGACAATTGGGATCCCGGATGTGGAACGAGTCCAGGTGGCTTACGATCAGTCTTGATGTACATATGTGTGTTGAAGTACACGGTGTAACGACCAGAGCTTTGCAATCGTGATCCAACCTTTTTCTAGCCTCAGTGCACGAAGCACGCTTTCATTCTCCACTATTTCTCCACCAGGAATCGTTTTTTCACTTTTCTTGAAGCTTCAATGACGTTTCTTCTCTGAGGTACCTGACCCATGTAAGGCCCACCTTATTTGCTTTTAAGTACAAAAAAAATATTTAAAAAATATTTATTTAATGATTTATTCAGAAAACAATGTTTACTATTAACTATAAGCTTTTTTTAAAAAGCGTCCACTATCCGTTGTAACTTCGTACAACAAAAAATAAAAAATAGATATAATCTTCAATTTTCAACTTAAATTTTAATAACAACATATATAGTGCGGATACACCACTAGTTAATAATAATAATAATTAGAATAAAGATTCACGAAGTAATGTTGCAAACATTTTTTGTTTTCGAAAGTTTTCGTACGTCGAAATTTAAAAAACACCTAACTGTGATCGCCTTCTATCTCCTGCAAATTTGTTTGGGTTTGCCACAGCGTGGCGGTTGCTATGGCAATTGCGACCATTCAAAGTTAGACTCTCGATGATGAAAGCTCAATACGTTTGACTTTGTAGTTTTGGATATTTTAATCGTGGGCTTTATCAGGCACTGGGTCTTACATGGGTCAGCTACCTTATATTCCATGCCTGACTTCTTTTTTCCTCTGACTTCACTGTTTTCCCAGTGGTCATTTTCAATTCACGAAATTTTTGTATTTGCACGCAGTGATCCATTGATTTTGGAAGCGTCATATAGAAAATTGTCAAAATTGTCAAATTGTTCTCTTCGTTCAACTTTTATATCACGAGTTTTCGAAGGAATCGAAAAATGAAATGTTCGGTGATAAAACTTCGCGTTGAATTCTCGGTCGTGATCGATAAGCGCAAGCAACCCTTCACGAAACTTCCTCATCCAATTCAACCCTCGTCGCTCTTTTCTTCACCGTTGGCGAAGATATCGCCTACTTTTAATCGTCATTAGAAGTTTATCGGTTACATCTTTGATGAGATTCACGTTGCTTTGATAAATTATTTACAGAAATCGATGAGTCCCCGATAACTTTGCGGATGGATAATCGTATGCGGATGGATATCGTTCGAAATGCTTCCGCAAATCGAACTAACCGGAATTCGATGAGGGAGTAAGGCAAACGTTGGGTCTATCTGATGCCAGTGGCAAATTTTCGTTCCTGATCGGATCTCACGATTATACAATGGTCAAACTGGATTTATTCGCATGTTGAATAAGTTCTCGCTGTTTTTTCCTTTTTTTGGTAATCATTGGATGGATATAGAAAAGATGTGCAATTGCTGAGAAAACTGTCAAGGTCACGCCAATATCGTCGAATTTGACTTCAATTAATTATTGATAGTGGATAATTGATGTTTCAAGCGTTAATTTATTATCAAATTAGCTGTTTGTAAATTATGTACGAAACTAGCTAGATTTGTAAATTCACGATTCCCTTAACTTTTTGCCTGACGTGCCAGTACTTTAAAAAACATAGTTCCGATAAATATCAACCAGAAATTGAGTACATTTTATAAAGTGCTCGTAATGTTGGAACTGAACGAAGTTGCAATTTTTAATTCTTCACAGTGTGTGTTGCATCTGATTAAACAAAATCCAGTTTTCCCAACAGCTTAAATAATACGTGTGGAAAATCGTAATAATCGAATATAGGTCGAAAACGATGTGTTTCTTTAGCTCAAAGTGCATATTTTGCATACTCCAGCTCAAAGTGGTAAACTTTGCACACTGAAAGGCAACGGTTAATATATCTCAAATTTCGTTAACAATATATACAAAAAACCGGAAAATCTGAAAGTTGGAATTTTCGTAATGATTTTGATATTCCTTAACATAATGATCCTCCAACTCTTCAGTCGCGCAGTTCCAGTAAGCTTGTTTCTCGTTGAACAGCGGAAACTCAATCAACCACTTAATATATATTTCAGGTTGCATGATTCGCGCAAAGAGCCAGTGTTCGACCCACCGTTGATTATAAACGAATATATCGTGACTGGGAAAACTGGTAGGGTCGTTGATACCGCGTTTCCTAAGTGGCTCACAGAAAGCGTCATGGGAAGTGTTTCGTGCTGGTACATGCAAGGATACTCGCGTTCGAACGTATTGTCGAGTTGAAATGAAATCCATCGATAGGTAGGTAGAATTTGTGAGCGCTGTGAAACAATGACGTCAACGGGAGAACGTAAACGAAGTTACAGTTCGGTGGACGAGTATTGTGGTGGGGTTTTCCTCTTTCTTCCGTTGGACGCTCAGCGAGGCCTGTACGACTTTTTCATTTTCCCTCTTTCGCGAGGAATCGATACACACAGCTCACAATGTGTGTACGTAGGAGGAAGAGTTTCTCGCGCAGTTGTTGAAAAACGGAACCGGAGACTTTCCTCGATGATATTCTCGTGATCCAATAATTTTCCCTTTTTTTTTTTTTGTTTTCGTTCTCGTTGGTGTTGCCTTTGAAGCTTTCGTGATTTTTCTTTTCCTCTTTTTTGTCAAGCTTGCGTGGCTTCCCAAACTCCGGCCAATCGGGAGGATTTATTGGAGCGAATGTGCGATGGGGGAAGATGAAAGAGAAAAAGAAATTTCGTTAGCTATCCTATGATTCTCGATCGATTAAAGAGACCGAGTTAATGTTGAGTGGGAAGACAACCATGTTGCAAAGCAAAGTACAGTGGATCCTTTATTATCTAATCGAGACTTAGTCGAAAGGTCAATTTTTCCAATGGTGATCCAGGTTATCCAAAATATCAAATATCAAAACCATCCATCTTTCGATTAATTCCATAATTTATCAAATCAATCAAACTTAACATTAATTTTAAAAATAAACGTTTAATTTACAAAAAAAATAAATTAAAATCATTGAAAAAAGAGCATAAAAAGAGTTTATGTTTCTGATGGTCAGAGTGAAAACCGTTCTTCAACAGGATGGTCCTGAAGTAGTCGGGACGGTAGTAATTCGTATGAATAGAAATGTCTGTATGCTCGTGTACCGAGCACCACGTGAATCACCGTAAAACGTGCTTGCGAGTCTGAGCGCACCTCCTTTAATATACTGCAAGGGGAAACACCGCTGAGCTGACCGAGAAGGAGAGACGCAGTCTGTTATACGTTGGACCAACCGCACGTTTCATTTTGCGATACAACGCGGGTCTGCCGATGCACGTGCACGTACGAATAGCTTCCAATGGTTTTCTCATAGGCGAAATGCAGTTTCATTGCATCGCGAAGCCGAAGAGTGGCCGGGAATCCATTTGCGGAATGGATTACGTATGCGAAGCAGCGGATAGTAAAAACTATATCGGGTACAAATTTAAGCCTCCGCAATCTGCGGATTTCAAGTCAGAAATCGACAATATACAGGGTGTCTCACGTAAGATTGTCCGTGATACCAACTCCCCATATCCGTGATATGGGGAGTTGGGCGTGAAATTCTGAGTCGATTAATATAAGCATGTACGGTTCCCGGATCAACCCCTGAATTGTTATTAATTTTTTAAGGCAGCCAATCAGGCGCGCCCTTTCAGTGGGCTTAGCCTCGAAATAATTATTATATTTAGACGTTTAGTGTCATATCGCAGTCCCATGTCGATGTATTTTTATACCTTGAAGATAAATCCACAATTTGGTTCGAATTGAACTCTCCATTTGTAGGGAAAAATGTCGAAAAAATATTCTAGAAAGGTTTTTCGCATTTTCCCAGTCTAATTTTGGACTTTCTGCAAAATTTCGGGCATATTCGTAATCAGTAGAAAATTTCCGATTAAACAGACCCTTTTAAGAGTTTAAAAATGGAAAAAAATATTTTTCGACTTTCCCGGCCACTTTTCCGGAATCTAAAAAATCACGATATTTCGAAAGGTCGTAGGGTGAGCTTCTTATTAGCTACGGAGATTTATTTGGTGGGTTTGGAAAAGGTTTTTGCCTAACTTAAATAATCGCGTTGGATTCGTATCCATATCTTCTATAGTTTTCCCGGAAAGTCCACTTGAAAAATCGGAAAAAAGAGGCAAAGGGGTATGTATGGAAAAATTGGCGAAAATCGATGGTCCAACTTTGAAATTCTGCCAAAAATCGGAAAATCATCGGATTTGAATTTTTAAAAAAGCATTTTGAAGAGAAAATCATAACGAAGAGATTGAGCACAGAGTGGAGTGCCAAATCCTAAAGGAAAAAA
>JAPYZJ010002148.1:0-22392 GCA_030522765.1 Ophioninae sp. B BG-2022a
TCGGAAGCAACAGCTGTAATCTCGAATGTTTCGTTTATTTGATGATTTATTATCGTCTCATGGTTTATGAAATTCGTTGATAAGGTGTTGTGTTTTGTGACAGTGTGCTAAAGCCATAAAAAAATGATGTCGAGACTTCGAGGCCGAATCCCGAGCGTGGCGCCATCCGTCGGTAGTGACTCGCAGCTCAAAACTGCACAACTGTCACTACCGACGTATCGAGGGGGCGCGTCGAAAATTTCCAGCGTGTTCGTCATTCCCTTAATTCCTCCACTGAATTTAAAAATTAAAACACGAGTTTGTTTGGATTATCGGGAATACGTATAATATTCAAGGAGATTCTCTGGATCTAGAAGAGTGAAGCTTGTAAGGTTATAATTCTTTACAAACGTGAGTAGTTTTCGAGATAAGTTATATGAAAACAAAAACCCTATGTTATCGTTTCATGGCAAATCCTTTGAACGTTTATGGAAAAATTGGAATAGTTTATTGTATTTGCGAAGTCCCATTTATAATCGGCGTCTTAAAATAAAATAACAAAAACGGTAATAACTTTTAAACCATTGAAAATTGCATAACATACAGAACGATTGTGCGATTTCTCATCGTTATGATTCGTTTGATCTTTTCTTCGTATTATACTCTGTATAAACGGTTATTCGGATTTACCCTGGTAGGCAATATTCTCATAACATAAGTAGCGCCATGTAGCAGAGACTTGAACCTTTAGGCCGTTCCGGAACTGAAAATATCGCATGGTACAGCAACTCCTCCCGCCCTGCATAAGCCGCAGTTGGTCACATGGAAAACAAACTGGGTAGTTCCTTTGGCAAGCACGGGATCGCAATTGGCGCTGCGAACGCTTCCATACTTTGACCGTGACAAAGATAGGTGCTAGTAGATCGATCGATTTTTTTCAATATTTACATGTATGAATGCTTTGAACAATTCTGATAAACAATTATACAACAATCGAATAAGAAGTTAGGATTTACATTGCACAGTGCTATCGAAAGACTCAAAACATAACGGATATTGCTCCATACGGAACAGCTGATGATGACACATCCCGTTAAACTTCGAGTTTCCGTTTGATCATGCGATCAATTTCTCGAGTGAATTTGCTAATAGTGTTTCAATTCCACGAATCTTCAAGTTACTCGTGTTAGGATGGCATCCTATCAAACTAACGGAAGTGGACCAAAGGATATAAAATACATTTACCACTTGCCCTTTTTCGAACGTTCCGAACTGTGCAAAATCTTGAATCAAAATGATAAGTGGGAAGAACTTGCAGGTAAATGATACTTCACTGTATTCCGTGTTGTGTTGTGACTTTGCGGTGATAAGAGCGTGGGTTCTTTCGCGACGTGCCAAAATTACGCTCGTACACGAAATTGACATGTAAATGGAATAATTTAGGTATTGGAATATATCTTCTAAACTGCTAAGCAAATTCTAAGATTGCTGATCAACATCCATAACAATGATCTTTGCCAAATCAATAACTGAAACGCTATCGCAAACGTTATAATTGAATTTGTCGAAACTGGTTTTTTTTTAATCAAAGAATCATTCGTTTCAATTATGCGAAGGAAACTTGCCCCGTTGTTCAATGGAAATAAATATTTCTACATTGCCTCGATTTCTAATGCAATATTTTGCTTATAAAAATGTGTCAACCATTTTGCAAAATACTCGAGTAGAGATGTATAACGAAGAACCAGAAAAAATACTTAACTTAATAATTGAAATATGTGATCGATATTTTGTGATGTTCTAATAATGAGAACTTTATGATTATCACTTTTATTTTAGTTCTAGTTTTGTTAGTGAGAATATTCTTTTGTAAATTTAGACGGTAAAAATTGGAAAAATTCCAATAACGTTTGCATTCTTCTTAGCAAGAAAGAGGAGAAGAAGTATGTTGGATGATAACACAGAATTCGATGAAGAATATGAATTATCAGTGCATTTTATTGCAAACGATCATTTTAGAAAACATCACGATCATTAATGAATAAACTGTAGCGTTTTAGAATTATTTTTCTCTTTTGTTCGGACATGCTTTCAATGTTGACATATTGTTTGACAAAACTTACAAAACTACTACTAAATGATAGTAACACCATAGATTCATTGATCGTTATCTAGGTAATTGGATGAAGTACGATATCTTGACGATTCAAAATCTCAGGAAAGAAAAAAACCCGACGGACGAGCTACTCACATTATGGGGCCATTATAACCACACGATACTTGAGCTGTTTGTTCTCCTATCGAGGATGGAGCACTATCAATCCATGGTGCCCCTAAAGCCTTTTGTGGATGAAAAGTTTCACGCTCTCATCGACAATGGTGAAGGAAATTTACGTCGGCTCTTGGGACAAAACGGAAGAAGCAAAAACTCCAAGGATCTCAAGATAGGACCGCAAAATTTTAATCGAAGCATCGCGCGTCCACCGTCTCTACCAAAAGTCGTGGTAGCGGAGAATACGCATGAAGAATCCCACAAAATATTGAACCGGCCGGTACAGCCTGCAGCAGGAAGTGGCGTAACGCCCAGCAATTCCAACAATTTATTAGTCGCATCGCCTGTTCCGGTATCTCGCTTATCACCGATACTTCACAACATTGCTACCAGCTCGAAAAATCTTAGCACCGTGCCATTCATCAATACCGAATCGACGCTTCCGCAAATATCATACGAGGAATCGGCATTGGCGACCGATCACTGGAACAAACGCAACATATTAGGAAAGGGTGGTTTCGGCACGGTGTACAGAGGTTGGTCTAATTCTAACGTAAACGAATGAAACAGATATCGTTGGATAGTAACAAACATAGCACAGATATATGAGCGAAAAGCTAGCCTAGGCACTTAATCTCTACTCCGTGTTTCACTGATTGTCACTTCATTGCTTATAGTTCTTTAGGAATTTCTTCATCGCACATTGCTCGTAATCTTTACGTAATGAGCTTTCGTATCGTAGCACTGTTAGAAAATCGTAATCCGTCTATGGCAGGTATCTGGAAGAACACTGATGTGGCGATAAAGAAAATTGAGCGACGTGGTCCCGAGTCCGACAGTAGTTACATCATACAGTTGCAGCAATCACTGCGAGAGATAAAGATATTGAATTCTCGTCCGCACGAGAACATCCTCTCGCTGTACGCTTATAGCCTCGGTGGCGAAGCTCCCTGCTTGGTCTATCAATTCATGCAAAACGGTTCTCTCGAGGATCGACTTCTCTTGAGACAAAAAACGGTGCCTCTCACTTGGATGCAGAGACACGAAATCGCCAAGGGCACAGCACGCGGTTTGCAGTACTTGCACACGATCGGTGAGAAGCCACTCATTCACGGAGACATCAAGAGCGCGAATATTCTTCTCCACAAAAATTTCGAGCCCAAGATAGGAGACTTTGGTTTGGCACGCGAAGGCCCCGAGAATGAATCTATGAAGGTAATTCTTCCAATCGCAAAAACGTTTACTCTTCGTATTATTTTCGCAACGTGTGGAAATAAATGGAAATCTTGGAACTTCCACAATAATTTATAATTGCGAAAGTAAATAAATGTTCGATTCTATCATAGGTGAGCAAAGTTCATGGTACGAGGCCCTACTTACCGGAAGAATTCCTTCGTGGAAAAAGTTTGTCGACGAAGATAGATACGTACAGCTACGGTATCGTTCTATTCGAATTGGCAACCGGCTTGTCGGCGTACGACGAATCCAGGTCGAAATATCGCTTTTTAAAGGATTTCGTGGATAGTATGACTGATCGAGATTTACCTCGATTCATCGATAAGAAAGCTGGCCGAGAATCTGAAGAAGTTTATCCGAACCTGATAGTCCTTGGGAAATGGTGCTCGAATAGGTTAGCAAAAGATCGACCCGAAATGGAGCTCGTATTTCGAAAGCTCAAAGATCTTGGATAGGCCATTTTTTCATTACTCTTTACTATAGGTCTATAAGCGCAAAAACCAAACCTGATAAAGCTTTTTTATTGGACGACGTTTTTTGCTACATAGAGCGAAGGCTATGTTGCAGCAAACTAATCCTTTTAAGTTTAACTTGTCATATATTTTTTTACATTAGGAAAATGAGAGTATGTTCAACACGTGAGAACAATAAAAAAGAACGTATCCTGAAAATTTGGATGCTATATATTGTAGAAATGTTTATTCTCATCACCTTTTTATATGTTCCGAAGGGTAAGGGATTGTACAACACATACTGTACAATCAACGCGGTTTTATTTCGTCGAAAGACAGGTAAAGAGACGAGTTCCGAAGGATTAACCCTCTATAACTCAAGAACATGGATTTTTTATCTTTTGTGGTTTACGGGTAATTGAAACAAAATAAGAATATACGTGTTTCATAGTTTTTCATTTATTCAATTATTTTCCAAAAAAAAAGAAAATCAAACCCAAACAAATTTACAAAAAAGAGCAAAGAAATGAAAATAAATGTTATTGATAACGTCAAATATCAAATATTTAAACACTTACCTGTCCATGTTGTTCACAATAAAGCCTCAAAACACGAAAAAAAACAATTTTTAAATCATTTTCAATTCGGAGCACACGCGAACTTGTTCAAACCACTAACGACTTTGTGAAAAAACTTCAATTTCTGAAGTGATTTCATATGAAAAATTGCAAGTTTGACTACAAATTTCGTGACCAATGAACACCATTGATGTATCAGCAAACAATATTCACTGCAATTAAATTAATGATTTTTCATTTTCAAAATTATGTGAAACAATGGACGTTAGATTATTTTCGTCAAAACATAGTGGACCTCAACGGAATGACAAAAAACAGTCGACCCCAATACCAAAAGTGTATTACTACATAAAAATCGTAAAATTCTAACACAGATAGTCCCAACAGCAATTTTTCCAATATGAACTCACTTTACTCGCCAGCTCATTTCGGTATAAACATTTATATCAAATAGTGACAATTTTACGGAAAAAATATTTATTTTCAATATCAACATTTTTCCGTTTCTGTTAGGTTCTGGTGTTGCGGCTGATACATAATTAACATACGTACTGTTTTTTTTTTCATTCTGATAATTCGATTCAACAACACATACTGTACAATCCCGAATGTAGATTTTAAGAGCGGAGATCTTGAATTAACTGATCGATGAACTTCGATGAAGGTTTAATTGATCGTGAAATCAGTATCAAAATTATACTCGTCGCCAGCAGACAGGTTGAATTCGCCTAATTGATCGGCCAGCTTGGTAGCTTCTTTTTCTACGAGACGAAGAACGAAAAATTGAATACGTGTTACATGTGGTTGACATCATTGGTTTGGATGTGATATACCAACCTCTTCGAACTTTGTCTTTCTTTGCCTTTTTGAATGCCAGTTTGTTCAATTGATTTAATTTCTGATTTCCCTCAATCAAAAAGAGCGGTTCGATCTTCTTCTTTCGTTGAGCATTTGATTCCTTCTTCGCTTGGTCGGCCATCTTTTTCCTCTTTTCATTCATTTCCTGGAGCTTGAATTCTTTCTGCAAATATTAGATTGTTTCTCATTAACGATATTTATTCGTTTGTTCGTAGATTGAGCATTGTTGCTATTTTTCGTACAATTAAAAACGCAATTTAGGGTTATTTTTTCCTTCTAAATCGAACACAAACCGTACCTTTTTCTCATCAATGTCCATGGTGCTTTCGACCGGTCCACTGCTCTCGATCAAAAGGGGATCAACCCCATCGATCCTGAATTTGGCAGCTAAAGCTTCCACATCGTCCAACATCATTTTCTCAGTAGCCGCAAAGTTTTCGATGTCGAATTCCTCGGCAACTTTCGTGACGATCTCAGCGGACAATTGGCAAGGCGCAGTCTCAGGTGGTACCGTATAATATCTTATTTTTCCTGAATTCCAATCGTTTATGACGCTTCTAGCTGCTCCTACAAGGTCGAGTACACCACCTTTCTTGAACATGCCCATTCTTGCGGCTTTCTTAGCGAAGAATTCATCGGGTGTCGAGTACTCGTGCATATCGTATAGCTCCATAATCTGTTGCTTCGGTATTCTCTTGAGAATGGCGGTCGCTGGTGTGAAGGGATCCTTGAGAGCTTGGACTTTGACCGCGTTTTTCAGTGCAACGGAAGAATCATCGGGATTGTCGGAACTGGCGAACACGATACCGGGTGAATCGAGCAATTTTATTTTCGAGTCTAGTTGCACCGCTTGCATCGTTCTCGTAATGCCAGGTGTACTGCCGACATGGCATGCTTTGCTCCTTTTTAGAGAATTTATTATGCTCGATTTGCCAACATTCGGCAGACCAACGACGCCCACTCTTATACTGGTTTTAACGGTGCCGCTGTTGCGACAGTAATTCGCGAGGAGAGACAGCAATAGCTCAGCACCGAAGCATGTACCGCTTTGTATCATGTCGGACTTCTTCAAGCCCAGCTTTCGCCTGCCAAGCCGCTTCGATTGATCCTGCGTTGATGCCTTAAACGCGACCGCCGGTAAACTGCCTCGCAAATATTTCAGCCATTCATCAAGATTTTCACGAGGTACGAGATCGGCTTTGTTTAAAACGAGCACTAAACGCTTGTTGCCTTTTGCCATTTGCACCGCTTCCTCCACTTGTTTGCAGCGCGTACCCAGAGGGTCGCGAGCATCGACAACTTCTAATATAACATCTGCGGAATCCAAAACTTTCTTGAATTCTTTATAATAAGCCTTCAGGGAATTCTCTTCCTTGGTAAGTGCTATTTTTATTGGATCCTTGTCAAGCGTGGGTGCCGTTGCTTCGTGACGTAATTGTTTGCTTTCTGCATTTGTTACTAAATCCTCCAAGCCCTTCGCTTGCTTCTCCTTTTTTCTCTCTTTTGCTGCCTCGCGTAATTTTTGCTTTTCTTCCTCGTTCTGTTTCTTCATTGCCTCTACTTCCTTCAGTATATCTTCTTTAAACGGACATTGATTTGGTATTTGCATCATCTTCGGCTTTTCTGAGAATAAAAATTGCTTTTTTGGATTCGAATATTCTTACATTGAAAAATTGAATAATACGACAGATAAACAAAGGCAACACAAGGAAGAATTGATGGAATCAAAGATGAAGATGAAACTGCCATTAAAAAGGAAACAATTACAAATGAATTTATGCTTTCAGTAATAAAAATATACACTTTTAGAAGATTTGAAAAACTTGAAACTAAATGAATTTCGGAAATAATTTAATAATAATATTATTAAATTAATATAATAGGTTTCGCAATGAAACTGAATTTATTCATTTCAGTTGCGGAAATTTGACAACATAACCTCAAGGTGAACCTCAATAATACGTACTTTTCGGATTCTTCTTAGCCTCTTTGCGTAATTTCCTGTTGTGCTCCCGTACTTTTTTCTCAATCTTGTATCTTTTTCGTGCCTCAATTCGTTTGCTCGGTTTTTCTGCAGATTAAACATACGCTCTTTCATTACCAAATACAAAACGCTGCAGGTAAACATAACCTCTCCGAGAGCACGCGGTGATTTTCCGTGCTATTAAAAAGGAATACTCACTCAAGCAAAATTTGGCCATTGTTTCTGTAATGTATAAACAAACAGCTAGCGATCAACAAATCCTCACACTATTGCTCGTAAAAATATATTTTTCGTGATTTTGAAAACGCGTGCGATCTATGAGTTACTCGGATACACGCATGGACAAATGAAGTTAGATTTGTATTTCGACGTCGGGCTCGCGCATAGAATCTTGTATACTAGACTGGAAACTCATTGAGTGGAGGTAGAATACTAAGAGAATGGAAACCCAATACCGTCGGTAAGGTAGAACACGATAATATATATATATATTCGAGAATTTCCTAAACGATTCCCCGGAATTCAACGCAATTTGACCAAGCAATATCAAACTGATCGGCGAACGGTTGTCTTTTCATTGAATTTCGTGAATCAATGAAAAAAATTTAGATCGTATTACATCGCTTGAGCCGTATTTAAATAAATCTGTGGGTAACTACAATTAGTCGGTAAGTTTGCTTCAGGTGAGGTTGTATCATATGAGTCTTCCGCTGTAACTTGATCGAAGCGACATGTGTGGCGATCAAGCACACTATCGTGCCAACTGTAATGGCCTCTGCACACTGCTCATGATGGACGACGAGTGATTTGCGATATCCAATGGGAGCTTCACTCTCCTAGGGAATTTCCGGAATACCTGAGCTCCCATTGAATATTGCTTATCTCTCATCGCTCATCGCTCATCACGCACAGTGTGCAGAGGCCATAAGGCCTCCACCTCCAATATTTCATAGAATTGCAAACCCTACATGTAAGACTGGTGTCCACTTATGTTTTTTTTACTTTCGCGAAGTTCTGTTGATTATTGTCAAATCGGAATCGTCTCATTATTCGTGCGACAGGTGACTTTGTAAATACTGTTGTAAATTGAAGTAATTAAATGCGTGAATACGAAACGCATTAACGCGATCCTCGAGGAGTCCGCAAGATTTATTTGATAGAATTAACCTCAGAAATATTCGTGTAGTCATTGTTGACATTTCCAAAAAAAGTCCACGTAAGTAATCTTTTCATTGATTTAATTAATCGGATTGCATTGAAAAAAATTGGTTTTTGAAGAGAAAATATGTACTGTGATTCCATTTGTTGATAAAGGCAGAAAGACATCGCAATCAAAGCTGACGTTTTGTTACTCATGAGAACGTATAATTTCAGAATGATCAATTCGTCCGATCCGCGACGTCCCGATAAGGAAATTCGATACAAACCATCAGTGTCCAGTAGCCAGGCGCAAGTAGGCGATGATCTACCGCCGGACTATATGAATATTCTTGGAATGGTATTCAGTATGTGCGGTCTCATGATGAGACTGAAATGGTCCTCCTGGGCAGCCCTGTACTGCTCTTGCATAAGCTTCGCCAACTCACGCGCCAATGATGATCGTAAACAAATATTTAGCAGTTTTATGCTCTCCATTTCGGCTGTAGTAATGTGTTACTTACAAAATCCACAGCCCATGACACCACCATGGGCATCTGCTATGCAATGAATACTTTCTAATAAAGTTTTGATTCAAAAACACGTTTCATTAACACTGTATCATTTTTTCCTATGGGGTTGAAATTAGCATCGTTGTGACACAAATAAAATTCGTTTCTCATTTTTTAAATCCCTTAGTTCCATCATTTTGCGAAATGTTTTTCTGTAGATTTGTACAACAAATTATCGTAATAAAGACTCGAATAATTCGAAGAATATTCGAATCGAAAATAGTCTTTGCTGGCATTTGTAGTTTCAAAGTGAATGGAAGTCGTAGACGAAATCTGTAAATGATAAAGTTTATTGTGATACTGATGAATTAATCGACAATCATTGGAAAACTCAACATATATCAAGTATTTGGGTAATTACTCATGATAACGGAGGTATCGGAACGTATTAATTAAATTTTTTAATTGAGAGATATTTTTGCTGTCTAGTTGGAAAAACGTCAATCAAGAAATGTCAATATCGTTAAATTGGACTTCATTTATTATTAGAAGTGTAAAATCAATATTTCTAAGTGTTAATTCATTATTAAATTTGCTATTTATACAGCAAAAAATGTACGGTGGATTCCAGATTGGTAATTCCACAGTTCCCTCATCTTCGACTTCCCAATAATCCATTCAGTAACACTTTTATCTTACTCGAAAGTGATCCCTAATAAAATGATAGTAAAGAAAATTCAAATGAACACGTCATTTCCCTTTTGCTTTAAAACAATGAACATGTTGCATCGTGTAGTAGGAAAGGATTAATGAATGGTAGAACGGAGGATACAACCTGAGACGGACTTACGTAATACATTTTATTTCTTATAAATTATTGTTTCCTCTCACAAATTAATTTTAACACTTTGTTGCACGTCCGCGCGACTTTTATTATCACCCTCTCTCTCATTCCCATCCATCTTTGTTTGCACTACCGATGAATATCACTCTGTGATAAGCTGCGTACTTCACTGTCTAGGCTTACAGAGAAATACTTACTGACTAGATCGTAATATTCTTTGTCCTTTTTTTGTTTTCTATTTTATACACAACCTACGATACACACACTTTCCCCGACACTTTCTGTTCGATCGTGCATAGTTTTGGCGCACTTTGGCTATTACGTCATGTCTCAAAGTACATGACGAACGAAATATTTATTTTTTGGAACATGTTTCAAGCCGGTTAACACGATTCACACAGTTTCACGCAGCGAAACTCGTCAAGTGGTCACTGTCTTCCGCACCTTTACTTCTTTGTCTAGATTTTCCTCTTTTTTTCTAAAGTATCTAAAAATTTTTTTTTTCCGGTGGTCAGCTCTGAAGGAAATTCGATAGAAAATTTATTCAATTGCAAATGTCGTTGACTAACGAAGATTCTCTACCCGAACGAGCCTATACAACTTTAAATCTGGCTGTTTTTTGTTCTTCTTCTTTCGCAATTGGGTCACCTGTTGGATCCTGCGAGTTCATTCACTCTCTTGGGAGTCAACAGGTGAAGACGCGCTAAATAGTATTATTACCTATTTTTTTTGTTTGCTGTAGATGTGGAAGCAAAGTTTTTTGGGCAATTTGCCCGAAGGCTATGTCGAAAACGTTCCGTCACATTGTGAATGCACATATGTGTATGCGCTTCTCGACACTTTTGTCTTGGAACTCTTTGTAGGTTAAGAATAGGACTCACAGGGCTAATAACCAGCGCGCATTTGTTTATCAATGAGAATGAACATTGTCTCCGGTAATATGAAATAAAATATTATTTGAGAACTCGATGTCGCATAATAGGCGTGAGCAAATGTTTTTTAAATAGAATTGAAAAAAAATATCCCATGAAGAGTGACGCATCGGCTGTATATATCGTTTATCGTTTCCTCCACGCAACTGATTTTGCTTGATTCAACGTGCTTCTCAACGAAACAAAATTCTACTATATTTTTGCAGCTGGAAATTTGGATGTGATAATTTATGTGTTTAATTATCTTTATAACAAAATTCAATTTTATATCCATCACGATTCTCGCGCGGTAATACAAACTGTATTTTTTTTTCGTTTTGAGAAATTTGGGGAGAAGACAGCTGTTCGTCTATCAACTTTACATTGTCAGGTCAAACTTTGTGAATTTCTGATGAGACATTTCAGACATCCGTGGGAAATCTACTATTGAGATCGGCGGCCGAAGGGGAAGGTCTACTGCCCCCTATTAATGAAAAAAAAAGAATATAAATAATAAGAAGTCTCATTGCGTTTCAACGATGCGAAATTCATCATACGTAAGAATTCAAATGAATCACAGGCCTGAAAATGTATTGTTACAACCATAGAGCCCGAGTGAGAAGTTAAAATAGTTTGTAGTCGCGATTTCGTGGTCCCATGTCAAGTCACGCCAGTTTGCGCGTCGCTCAATCACATCGATCGTATAGAAGGAGCAAATATCTACATATCGAATGTATCCGTGTTCATACTCGATCAACGAGTATGAGACTCGGTTAAACGCTGCTCTCGCCGCGTCCAACAAGGGTTATCGGGTAAACGTATTTCTTGCGTTTTATATTGAAAAAAGGAGAGTTCGAGTGTTGTCCGTGAGTCGGAGTGGGCGAAAGACCTCGAAGAAGTGGAAGTGACGCGTCGACCGGAACTGCTGTTGGTTCGATTCTCTTCTTCCATTCAGCATTGAGATCGGTCGCTGGTGCCATCAGTCCCTTATTACTTTCCGGCGAACTTCTTACGCTGAGATAAACTTCGTTGCTACTGTCACGCTGGCCCAACGAGCTCTACAATTCAACAAATAACTCGATTGTTTAACCATGTTAATGTTAGATCATCGAAATAATGATTCTTGGCTATGGAATTTTTTTGTGACGCCGAGAAAAATTTTTCAGCGATTTTGTCCTCATCCAAACGTTTTTTAAAATTTTTTTTCATTATGTTTGTAAAATAATAGTACAGGATAAGCATTTCTCATAAAATTGCTATACGACCAAGTTACATGTCCGAATGAATGGATTATTTGTTTCATTTACATTTTTAAATAAATTTTTTCTACCAGGTGGTCCGTTTGCTATTCGAACCTGTAAAAAACGAGACAAACGTGATTTGTTATACAATAATACCTTGGTTTCGTAGAAGTCCAGACTGGATCCATTTGTGTCGTTGTCTTCAGAACGAAAGTCTATCTGCACGCGATGCGAGCCGAGTGCGATTCGTGTTGACTTGCCCGAGGATGGGGTCGAGTTTTCCGAGCCCTCATCCTGACAGCAGGCTGCTGTGCATATCGTGTGCTCCCTGATAACATCAATCATGCAATAATTACGAATAATTGCTGTGCTCGGTGACAGAATCTCGTTAATCACGGAAATCATCCTTCAGTACCGTGAACGTACAAAAAATGAAGATATACGTATTATAATACATAGAATGTACGCTCGAAAACAAATGAAAGAATCGTGTCAAAGTTTGCGTTACCCAAATAACGGAAATTGTAACGAAATTTCTTCGGTTTTTCGTTTCTTTGTTTCATTTTTAATGCAAAATCTTTATCGTAGATAACAAATTTCAATTTTCAATAAACAAGGTATGTTCGAGTAAAAAAATTGACTTTTTTTCATATTCTTACAATTTACAATTTTGAGTGTGTATAAAGGAAGGTAAATTTCTGAAATCAATGAATTTTCGAGATACCGGAAACAGTTTCTCTGTGAGAAAATTAATTTTATGTGTAGGTAAAAAGAAATTCATAATTATCCAAAAAGATGGCTTTAGTCATATCTCGTGTTATACAAGCCCTATCCGGTTCCTCCAGATGGCGCCAAAAACATAAGATTTTCTACTAAAGAAGCTTGTGCGAAAGTTTTGTGATTGGTTGACTCCAGAAAATAATGGATTTCTTTTTACTACACTTAATATGAAATAAAAACGTTTTCGTCGCATTTCAACGATGCAAACTTGATTAATGAAAGACGAATGCATAGAAAGAAGTGTATTCACAACCTTCGTACTACAACGGAATCGCGTCTTCTCGGTACCGGCGGCGGAAGAGCAGCAGCCTGAAGACTCTTCGCGCTCTCGTAACTCGCCTCGCTGGTGCCGCTGCTGCTGTTGCTGCATGCGTTTTCCTCCCGTAGACGATAATTTTTAGCTGAGAGCATTGCAAAGTGGAGGTTGCTTTTGAGATCGTCCGCCGCCGTCGACAAGTTTCCCGGGATTTTCGGTGTACGTCTCATTGGTCGTATCTGCTGTGGTACGGGAGATGGCGGATTGCTCGAAGTTTCCGACATCGTTTCTGGTGTCGCTAGTGGCGCTATCCTCGGCGTGCAATCCCAGTCCAATGGATGATTCGACCTGACAAATTATTATTCAACGTTCCAGCACGAGCCGGAAATAAAATTTAAATGTAACGAGTTACCGGTTATTAAACGAACAATCGCTAATTTTTCAATACTTCGACGGAATTTCGTATTTTACGGCGGTTAACCCATTTGGCGCTGCTGTACCTTATCAGGTACTTAAAATAAGGTAGCTGTTAATTTTTTATAACAAACATAATTATTTGACCGTTGTTGGTAAGAAGACGTGGAACGATAATAATCAATCACTAATATTGGAGGTTAGGTACGTTAAAACTGTCAGATCGAGGATTGTAAACTTCGAGTTTTGCGGCGATAACGAGAAGTAGGATCAGATTTATATTTCTATTGTTTAAAATAATATATTTGTATTTCAATGTATGTTTTTTTTGGAAGCATATATCCGTGGCTATAAAATAAATATTGAATAAGAGGTTTGAAACTTGTTTTGAAAAAAATATATGCTCTGATATATCTACTACTGTACCCAATTGTGTACACCCCCCTCAAGGGCAACCTAATAATGTTTTTTAAATATTTTTTTTTGTACTTTTTCGTTCTTTTGGTTTGTAAACAATATCAAAATAAACATTCCATCAACATATTATATCTATTTTCATTTTGGCGGTTAATGGGTCAATAGCGCAAAGTTTTCGGATTTGTTGATGTCCAGTTAGCACGACGGCGTGTAACACGTGACATACCTATTCGTGATTCTACCAATTATCCGGTTGTTCTCGTGGCACTTATTCATTCTTCGGTGTTTCAACGTGCGTGAATTGTAAAGTGTTCTCATCCGCATACAATTGCAATAGTCGATATTTGCTTTGTTTAATACCGTAACATACAATTTTCAAGTTTAATCAGCGATATGCGATTATACGATTATGAATGCGAGATGTGTGTGTGTTAAGTGCGATTTCGAAAAGCTAGGCACGATAAGCGAGCATGAAAACTGCGTTATAATATCTCACGTATTTTATGACTCTGGTATTCGGAGCGTATGACCCAGAATGAAAAATCAGAAAATCATAGGTGAAATTATGAACAGTTTTTCTCAGAATGATATAGATATTGTGAGTGTATGTGTGTGTCTGTGTTACCGATAATGGGTATAATGCGGGAATTATTATAGAATACTTAGGTAGTATGTATACTGCGATTAAAAATAATTTAAGTAAAATCGGATCTAATAAATTCGGAAATTGACTGAATTTGTTTAGGTGCCTAGCGCGTCCTAAGCCCACATCGTGAATTTTCTTTTCAGAACATCTCGAAGACGTACCACGTGACACATGAGTGCGAGAGATATAGTCGAAATTTTCAAGCATCTATTTATGACTCTATGAATTCTACAAAGACTGATGCTAGATTTTTCCCCGTAAACTTAATCGACGCTGAGAAAACGGATTTCGAAAATTTGTGAGGTTATGTCAATGTTCCGACTCGGTTGGTATGGCCGACCGTGTTTTTTTCATTTTCACAGATTTCCTCAACGGCTCTTCAGAATCGAATAAAACTTGACGAGTGTCAAATCAATGAACGAATTTTCGATTCGGACGAGACCACCTCTCAAAACAGGGCTCTGAATAACTCATGGAAGTCAAAACTTTATATATATTACCTAGGTATTGCATAGGATGATTGCATTATACACTCTGCCGATAACACATATGTTCGTCGTCTTTCGTAAACCGATACGCATTAATTTCGAAAGCACTCGTTTC
The DNA here is from genome assembly GCA_030522765.1 of Ophioninae sp. B BG-2022a. Taxonomy (NCBI): domain Eukaryota; kingdom Metazoa; phylum Arthropoda; class Insecta; order Hymenoptera; family Ichneumonidae; species Ophioninae sp. B BG-2022a. The sequence continues at coordinate 15,121 of JAPYZJ010002148.1, forward strand.
TTTCCGTAACTAGAATATTTCAATTTGATGGTGCAAAACTGAAGCCTCAACTTAAACTTGAGCCTGTCCAACTCAAATTTGATAAGTACTAGTGCCATTATTTTATAGCTCGGATTTTCGATTGAGGCGTTTACTTTTTGTCTGTCAAATTATAAACCATTAATTTGTCGTTACAACCAGATTATTGTACAGGCAATACGAATGCACTGATACACCCGTCAGTGTTCTAATCATATGTCGCGATTGCAGCGCTCTTTGTGGCGAGTTTCGAAACCGTAATGGTTTCAATAAGGAGGAGAAGATGGCGTATATAGAATATACGGGAATGCCCAGGCCCGTATATACTACCGTGTTCCGTGCTTAAATTTCTTTACTAACTTCATGTCGAACAACAAATAATCGCGATGCCTGGCGTTCTAACGCGGAGGTGGATATCGATATTTTTGTTTGGGTTTGTTTGTTTTGTTTTCTTTTTTCTTTTTTTTGGAAACGCGTTGTTTCAAGAATTGCTCTTACAATTTGTTGTCCTCGGGTTTCGGTGTGTTGAGCAATTCGCTCGCGAGGCTGACATACTCCCAGGGCAGACCGTGCGAATCGACGCTAAGTTCACGTCCGGCTTGGGGAAATTCCGTTGGGCTTTGCAGCGACGTGAAGCTCGTTTCCAGACAGAGCCTGTGTGGTGGTGTGCCGGCGCTCAGAGTGCCGCACTTTGCCGGACTCGGTGGCGACAGAAGAGCGCGCATTTCTTGCTCGATTTCAATCTCTTGAATCTCATTTGTTTCCCTGCCTTCCGAAGCTTCGCCGGAGGAGCCCGATGGCAAGCGTTGAGGCTTCACTGGTCCGAGCGTCGTTACAACCTGATCGGTTACGCCGCCGTGTCATTTCAACATATGAACTTCTCTAGCCTCGTTTACGGATCTAATGTTAGTATTCGTATATACTTAGAGCGCGTACCGTGGCGAGAGACCCACGCGAGAGCGCGAAATTTGAATCGAGTTCGGTTGGAGTCCATAGCAGGATCCTGTATGAATCGCGAAGAAATAGTGCCAGATATCGTACCGATCAGGCTCGAACGAGGATATTTACGACGGGGTTAGGGGCCGGGTCTTTTGAAATTTCGTGTATCGAGTTTCGAATTTGGAAGTCAACGGATCTACGTCGAAATACAATTAACGGAAATATAATGAAAGTAAAGGAAATAATAATGTTGAACTGTAATCGCTTGAAAGTATATGAATGTTACATATATACAGCCTTGTCCAAAAGTATTAGGCATTTTGTAATAATCAGAATATATGAACACATGGTAGATTTAAAATAACTATACACGTTATTATAAATACTCACTATACGTTGTTCAATACAATATTTCGTTTATCGACACTCACTCTTAAGGACATGTCGAAGACGTACCACGTGACACACGAGTGCGAGAGAGATAGCCGAAATTTTAAAATCCCAATTTCTCAAGGACGAAATATTTTTATCGTAAAATTCGAGCATCTATTTCTGACTCTATGAATTCTACAAAGACTGATGCTCGATTTTTCGCCGTTAACTTAATCGACGCCGAGAAAACGGATTATGAAAATTTGTGAGGTTATGTCGATGTTCGTCATGCCCTTAGTTACAGCGGCGATTCTTTTCAATAGAGAATAATATAGGAGCCTAATACTTCAACACAAGGCTGTATATGTATAACGTACGTGACAGACGATACGTATATCATGTGTATCTACTACGTGAAATAGTGATTGCGCAGCATACGAATAATCGAGTGGTTAATGAACATTCTACGCGTTCTACGCCATGCATTTTCGTGGTATACGAATCACAATCGAGCACACTGAATTTTTTTCTACTTTTTGTTTCACTCGTGATCTACACATCGAACGAATTCTCTCCCCCCCCCCCCACACTTTTTCCCCGTTATAAATTTGCAGGATTATGATACTCATGCGTACCGTAATAACCCTTTCGATTTACGGTGTATACACGCATGCTACAGAGTGCGAGATAATCGGCTGTAAAAGGGAAAACTGATGAGACCGGCGATCGAGTGATTCGCTTTGAAGTCCGTGATCGGCAATACGAATGAGAGAAAAATGAGCTGTGTGAGGGTGCGTGACGTGGATGACGTACAGGGTTGAATACGTGTAATCAGCGAGCCTCGGAAGTTGGAGATAAACATACGTATTTGCTAGAAACAGTGTACACGGAAAACCCTTTCATTTACCGTAGGAAAGTGTACAATCGACGGTCCAATGTACACGTAATAATAATTGTACGGATATATAATGTACGATGTGCAATTTGGTAAGATCGCGTGTGTATCAGCGATAGATTGTTATACCGGTGTGTTGTCTCAAGTGAGGACGTGAGCTATTCACAATCAAGATACATTGCTAATCATCTGGTTCGCTTAATTACATATGTACACAATTGTACTAGCCACCGTATAATTATCCCGTTGGCTTTAGGCAACATTGGAAAATACTTTAACGGCCCATACCACTCTAGGATTTTGAAAAAAAAAAAAAATCAGTCTGAAAACACTCGTTTTTTAAATGCCTCTGAACAATGCTTTGAGATCATAATATGTATAATGCAGGCGTTGCTGATTAAAAGGAAACAAACATTTCAAGAATTTCAGTGCTCGCAAAACTTTAAACGCGTTTTTCTCGAAATCCCTTTTTTAATTTTAACGAATTCGTTACTTCGACTTGGTTATTTCGATGAGCTTGATATTTTGACGAACGGGTAGGTTTGCAATTAACTTTACACGAGTACGTAGACACACGAGATTTTTCGAGCATCGAATCAAAGGAAGCGATTGGATAAACTTATTTCATTGAATTCTAACAAATTGACGGTTTTCTATTTATCGTTTTGTTTTTCTCGAAATGATTTTTTTGTATGCCGTTAAAAATGGAGGTCACCGAACGATGTAATTTTGTGTTTCTTTGTCGGATCAGTTTTTGCATGAATCTTCCGAATAAAATGTACCTTGAGTCGTGACAGGAAGAGGGTGAGGTGGCATAGACATCGGCGTCGCGGTCTCGCGATGTTGGACATTGCACTTGAAGCTGTAAGGTGTTGGGAGGTGCCCCGTCGACGGAACTCCCAATTGTAAGGGCTGATACTTCGAGGACGACAGTCGCTCTCGTAGATGTAACCTCAGCTGCGCTATGATCTCGGCACGCTGACACCTAATCCACACCACACGCCCTCTTACTTCTCTACGCGACTCTATTCCAGCTTACTTCTTTAGGCGATCAAAAATTCGTCGAATCCTCAAAGCTCACACACGTATCTGTTATTGGTCCAGTGCAAGTGTACGCGGAAAGGTGGCGCGTAAGTTTCTTTTAGGTTATGTCCGGGAGAGATCGGTCATAGTTTGACAACTTTTTGTCGAGAAAAAACGTCATGAATAAAGCAGCCTTGATTGCAAACGAAACTTTAATTGTATCTGTTATCAAACTTTGATGAGAATTAGGCTCAAAAAATTAGGAGGTGTAGTCGTATCAATCATAACCAAAGAATTACGATTGGACATTTCGCACGGAGTGCCCGCGTGTGATGGCCATATAGCTCATACTCTTTTTTCTTTATCTTCCTTTCTTCTTTCGTCATCTTTGGTCTCTTAGATTTCTATTTTTCACTTTTCAATATGATCTTCATACCTCGCGAGACTGCTCACATACTTGGCACATTTACGAACGTTTTATTTACTTTTTTTCTCTCTTGGAGAAAAAAAACGTACTCTTACTTGCTGTTGACTACTAAATGAAGCGAACTTGATTATTACTGATTTCACTCGTCTACGGTGAGACGAAATATTTCCCCTGATCATCTCTACCGTCAGGCCATCTCTCCCGGACTTCAGCTACGAAAACATGGGAAAAACAGATCATCGGTGTCATGCAATGTCGGCGCATGACGCTGACCTTGAAGCAATTTAGAAATTTTTTAGAGGAAACGGAAAATTATTTTTCATGTTTGTGTCATTTTTCTTAATGATCAGTCCGCATTTTTTACTCTAACTCCGTAATCGCAGAGATCACAAAATTCATGCAAAATTTTCATTCGACGTAAACAAGATTGGACGCATGCCATACTTCTGAAAGTCAGAAAATCTGATGAAGAATAGCCGATATACATTTGATAATTCGTTCAATCATTTCCGCCAGACTTGAACATTTTACCTCTCCATAGCAATACTTCACAACAATTTAACAGTTGAATGATTCCGGATGGTGAAAAAGTTCATCAGATCTTTCGAAGATTTGGACATTGCGTATCACATGCCAAACCTGCTTTTCCCGAACTAAAGGACAGGCACTAAACCTAAACCAGTGTAAGTCCTAAAAGTAACGTACCGTTTACTATAACACAATATCGATTACACATCAGCTCATTGATCAATCCTACGTACGAATTGTAATCCAAACAATGTACCGTATAACTGAAACTCGTACAACTAAAATTCCTTTTCGTTCCTCTTTTCGAAACCGCATAAAGGAGTCTTGCGATTTCAGCCGAAGCGTAAAATACAAGAATCATTAAATTATATCTTTATTGAATATCGTTTATAGCAGCTAAAAAAAACTTGAAATTCCGTTATCATCTGTTTACTTCGGTAAAGTAATAAAAATATCTCACTAGAGAAATATAATAGTGGAAGCTTTGATGCGCTAAGTCTATAACTAGCCATGACTGGAATACGGTATTTTATAATGTAAATTGAACAAAATATGTGAAAAAATACGCTGAGTGAGAAAGAGTGAGAAAGGAAGAGAGCTATAGAGAAATAGAGGAAATACCAGAAATATGTGTGGCCCAAGCATATCTTTCTAACTTAACTTCATTTTCCATTTTTCAAATCGTCTACCGGATAGAAAAATAATTTTGATAACAGAGATGGATAATCACAAATTTGCACGGATGAATCCTTAAAAGTTTCGTCTTGATCTAGTATTTTCTCTTTAGAGTGCAAGCGCATTCTATTTTTATCGACAAACGCATCTATGCTTTATTTACAAGTAAACAGGTGTGCCAAATGCATGCTCCTCTGAGCTTCTCTCGTGATTGTGTCAACAAATGCACGAGGGATAAGCACGAACTCCGGAAGACCATTTGGAGCCTGTGATATATTCAGACATTCACGAAACGAACGGTTGGCATTGATCCAGATTTATTATCATCAACAGCGTAATTAACGTGGATGCTTGTGCCCCATACGCGATTCAGATTAACGGACCTCGGTTCCCTTTCGCTCTCTTTCTATTTTACTCTTCCGTGGACCCTCGTTATTTTCACAATCCGAGCATAAATTGAAACGCATAAAATGCACACGCGCAAGAACGTATGTACGAAAATAATAATAATAATAATAATAATAATAATAATAGTAATAGTAATAATTAAGAAAAAATAACAACAAAAACTCGTTGCATTGCAGTCTCACGATCTTGTATTGACGATAAGCAGTTTACAAATAATAACAAATGAGAGAGTACAAAAGAATTAAAAAATCATAACTAGACAAAGATGCGTTTATTTTGTCGATTACAGGTGTAACGAAAATAATAAAATAAAACTATTGTCGGGCGAGAGAAAAAAAAATAGTGCGAAAGCAGCTGCACGTAAATCGTTACGAAAGTGCCATTGCGTGTATTCGGAACTCAATTGAGATAATCCTCCGGAGGGCGAAGTGAATTTAAAGGTAAAATAAAACGTTGAAAAATTGTTTCAGGTACAACATAACCTGGGGATAATAAACTGGATCGAGTAGACACGAGTATGAAAGCGGGAGAGAATCCACCGGTTGCTTGTACATAACCGAATTCGCTATTTGTACGATCCGCTTGGCAGGAAGCTTGCCACTTTCACGGGCCAGTCAAGCTCTTTGGTGATTTTTGGAATTCCGAAGGAGTTTCGAAATCCGCAAAAAAATTTCAACGTGTGCCAACGCGCGAGGACTATCTTCATTGAAAGCTTTCTCGACGGTGAGAAAAAGCGCAACTAAGAATTATCGATTACGAAAATTCACGGGGTTTGACGATCTTTCAAGAAAGTCATGCTCACACCTTTCGCACGTTTGTAATTAATCAACGAGGAAAAATTAAATAATAAAAAAAGTGGCACGAAATGTCGTTCTCGGGAAGCGCGAAAAGTGTTTGCGAGTTACGAGAACGAACGTAACAATAAAAATGAACAACGAAACGATAAAATACAACGACACACAACGGATCAACGAAAAACATCACGCTGATAATCTTAGATAACGCGATTACACTCACGCGGCTATGCGTACAGTGTATATATTTTTTTATTTTTTTGTAATTATGTACTTTAGTGACTTTTCCGAAAAATGCGTGCAAAATTGATTTTTTGACATTTTCTCATTGATTGGGTTATAAATGATGATATTCCGTCGGGGGAAGCTAAATTCCACCTTTTCATAAAAAGTTACCCTTACATAAAAAGTAAACGAGATAGACGAAAATCGAGTCATTTTGCAGAAAATTCACGTACCATTTTATCACATGTTTCCGCAAACATCAAAACCCCATAACTTTTTATAGGTTTGTTTGGTCTGAGTTTGAGTTAGGGTTAGGGTTTGTTTCTTTGTTTGGTCAAAATCGCGTTATTGTATAGAAAATGCACGCCCCATTTTATCACGTGTTTCCACGAACTTCAAAACCTCGTAACTTTTCATGGGGAAGTAGATTTCAGTCTACCGCGACTGAACATCATCATTTATAATCCAAACAATGAGAAAATGACAAAAAATAAATTTAACCCGCATTTTTCGGAAAAGTCACCGAAGTACATAATTACCCTTTTTTTTTTTACTTTCGATGCACTACTACCTCTATTTTGTTACGTGTCATGCGATCCCCCGCGTTATTGTCGTGCACTTTTATCCTCGTATTTATACAACTGTGCGTTTTCTTTTTTTTTTTACTTTTTCGAGTATCACGTATATCGGTTGCTTCGCAAATGCACGTTGCGATAATATCTACTTGCACAACACGTTTTTCGTATACAGGTCGTTCTTCTTTTTAACCTTCAATAGTCTGTCTTTTGTCTTATGGCATCTCGTTGGAGTATTGATATTTACGGTTTTTTAATTCGTTTCGAATAAACGTCCATATTTTCTTATCTATCAATATTATGTAATTTTTCATTTTCTCTAACCAGTATATTTTATACGTTTGTTTTCCGTAGAATGCCGTGACAGAGTGGTAAACCGAAATGTGGTCTCCA
>JAPYZJ010002149.1:0-22379 GCA_030522765.1 Ophioninae sp. B BG-2022a
TGTTTCTTCATCGCCACTCGAGTCGTTCGTGGTACGCCTGGAAGCCTCGTCGAGAGACAGGAAACTCCTCGATGGAAATACCGATCAGCCCCGTTGCGAGGAACCCAAACAAACCCAAACAAAAACGAGTTTACGATTCATGCTGACAGACTTGACCCAAACAAATCCAAACAACAGGAGTTTACGTTTCCTGCTCGCAGCTTAACCCAAACAAACCTAAACAACGCGAGTTTTCGATTCAACCCAAAAAAACCCAAAAAAAAAAACTCACAGCTTGACCCAAACAAACCCAAACTCAACGAGTTTACGTTTCGAACTCGGAGCTCAAGAGAAATCGAAGAAATACTTGAGGTTTCAGGCCGAGCCTAACAAATAAGATTATCACGTTTTATTGATGAACCAACCGAGGTAGGTAACGATCAATTTCTGAAATTCATCAATTTCATTGGAGCGAGTTCCAGTAGCGATGAAATAATCGTAATCGATGAGGATCAAAGTGTCCGGGAGTCGGTGACGAGCTAGTACGAAGCTTCTACTCGTCAGCTCGAATATATTGGCCCTATCGCGAACACTCGTAGAATCAAATGTTTTTTTTTTTTTTTTCACTCGTAATCGTGTTTATTATTATACGAATTGGAAATACGAAGAGGAATACGAGACTGAAAAATAATCGTGATCGCCAAGAGGCACATTGGCGAGGTTCGATTTTTTTTTTTTTTTTTTTTTCGAGTCCGTGTGAGGTTTTAATATACGATATATAAGACGAGTCTTCGGAGTCCTCGAGCGAGTCGGGATAACGATGACGTGGTGGAGGACGTCTGCGAAACCGATTCGTAAACTCGCTGCGATAAAATATAGCTCCCTCGAGTGACACGAATCTCGAAGGCTATTATTTATGAAAATAATAAAAACGATAATATATACGCTTCCGCAGGTGACCCAACTTCGATAATATTAATGGATACTCTCTCGCGGACTGACCACACGGTCCAAGATTAATAGATCCTTCGAATTCACCTTACAATCAAGAGTCTCGTGAAAAGAAGCCAGCACGACCCCACTGCTTGGGATTTAACAAAAATGTTTTATCATCCCGTTGACGTACGTACGCGAGAGAAGGAGGAAAATAAAATCACCTGGAAACCTCGACACGTGACGAGACACAGTCGAGAAATCGCTATTTCGAGACATCGATGAGACTCAGGATTTATCGTCGTCTAGACCTATACGAGGGCCAACGAAAGTCACGACCAAACTTTCGTCTTCCTTGATCCCTTTTTTTTTTGTTTGGGTTTGTTTGATTTTTTTTTTCATTTTTCGGCAAATTTGAATATTAATTAAAATCTTATAAAAACTCGAGCGATTTCTGAAGTTTTTTGTTTTTTTTATGAATTTTCGTTTTATTTTTAGTAAATAAATAAATATTATATTTAAATAAATGTATTAACATTTATGAAATTCATTAAAATAAACAAATAAATTATATTGTTAATTACAGTAATTACCAGTTCGTTTCTATAATCCAAATATGCAGTAATTAAAGGAACACAAAAATACTTAACAAAGAGAATAACGACAATGCTACTAAGAACAATAAATTCATGTTCTTCGTCATTTTTAATATTAATTAGAGTTAAGGTTTTTGAAAATGGCGGAGAATTATGAAACAGGAAACGGTTATTTTTCTGCCATATGGGCCACTGAATTTTCCAAGAGCTCGAAGTCGTTTTTTCTGCTTACAAGGGACTCCAGCACTTTTCAAAAATTCGAGAAGAAAATGGAGATTTTTCAAGGTAGGAAAAAAAAGACGAAAACAGTGATGCGTTGTCTTGCACGCTTGGTTGCCAGAAACCCAGGATGGGAAAATGAAAAAAAGACAGACGGACAGACAGAGAGAGAGAGAAAGATAGAAAATGAAAGAAGGGATGAAGAGGGTGATTCGGCACGTGCCGAAGTATTCCTCTCCTCAGTATTTCGAGTTATGTCTTCTCCAAAAAGAATAGGAGAAAAGAAGGATGAGAAAAGAGAGATGAAAAGTGAGAGAAAGTCTCCCCGGTGAGTGCGGGCATGGGGTCGTAGAAAACTATTTCCGCGTGACGCCCCCTTTCAACGAAGAACGAAAAGAAACCCAATACATGAGAAAATTGTTTCTGGCGATGTGTATAGTAATAAGAATCTTTGGTGACGGATTTCAAACCGCGGGAGACGCGACTTCGTCGTCGTTGTCGTCTCACAGCGGGAGCACGCTTCTAGCGATCTTTGCTCTCGATATATATAATATGGATACTCATTACGTACCCAAACGCCCAAATATAAATTACGCTACATTTATAGACCTAAGATGCCAAGTCTCAAGTTAGACATTCTTCATTGGCGTAAAGACCGATTCAAATTAAATTAAACGATTATTGAAATGAATCTATTTCAATTTTAATTTAATTAAAATTAAAGAGTTTAATTAAAATATTAAATTTTCAATTACATTAAAATTGAAGGATTAAATTAAAATATTTAATTTTAAGTTAGATTAGAATTTAAGAATTTAATAAAAATATTTAATTTCAAATTACATTAAAATTAAAGAATTTAATAAAAATATTTAACTGTAAATTACATTAAAACTTAATTTTTATTAAATTACAATTAAATAGTTTAATTAAATTGAAACTTAATCTTTATTAAATTAAAATTAAACAGTTAAATTAAACAATTTAATTTTTAATTAAATTAAGATTAAATATTTTATTTAAACTATTTGAAACGGATTTCATTAAACTAATTAAACGGACAAACTAAACAGAAAATTGAATAAAACTGTTTGATTTTCCGTTCTTTAATTTCCTACCCGAATCAACGACCAATTGCTGATAAATAATGAACTATACAAAAAGCCATGAAAAAAGTTCTGGGCGGATATTGATCGGTTGAGTATCTCGAAGACTCCGGAAATGACTTAACGTTGAATTCGAAGACAATGTCCACTGCTATGAGGACAGATCTTCAAGACGATGAAACCCCAATGGACGGACATTGTAGCGAGGGGTTTCAATCCGTATAAAAAGTGGTATTCGTCGAAGACACGATCGGCACTCCGTCTCAGCAACGTACCTACACCCCGCGATTTCTTCGACTCTCTTGCGATTCTCGATTACTCTTCTCTCTCGAAGAATACGTCAGGACCAATGTACATCCCTACACGTACACGCGCACGCACACATACATACACACGACTGCGATAAGAATCAGCGAATGTTGTCAAACCGCGGCAGGTGACGCTGAGAGATATTTTTCGAGAGACCCGCGAAACGAATTAGTCCCGCAGCCTCGGATCGTGGTGAAAATAACATTAAAAAACTAAACACGACACGTCGTTCTCTCGTCTCATCCGTGCGCCTATTTCTAGCTCTCGGCGAGACTCTTCTCCCCTTAATTTTTTATCTCTCTCTCTCTCTCTCTCTCTCTCTCTCTCTCTCTCTCTCTTGCTCTTTTTTTTGGTTTTAGTGCGTTTTTTGCGATATTATTATTTGTTATTTTGTTTCATTTTTATAATTTATTTTTTTATATTTTTTGTTTTTCTCTAATCGCCCTATAGTTTTTTTATTAAATTTTATTTTTTCATTTTATATATATCTTTTTATTAATTTTATTTATTTATTTATTTATATTTTATGTTTTTTATATTTTATTAATTTTTATTAAATTTATTGAATTAAATTAATTTTATTAAAAATGTATCATCATGATCATCATCATCATCATCATCATCATCATCATCTCTCTCTCTCTCTCTGTCTCTCTATTATTATTATTATTATTGTTACAATTTATAATTATCTTTTTGAAATTTATGTTGCTTCAGTATTTTTGCTTCTTTAATATATTTTAACATACATCATATATTTGTATATTATTATATTACTATACTTTCGAATTTGTATTTATTTTCGACTTGTTTTATGCTATTTTATGTTAAGTTTTTAAATTTGTTTTTGTAAATCTTTTTGCCCGAAAGTCTACACTAGGGCATAATAAAATATATCATTATCTCTCTCTCTCTCTCTCGTCTCGTAAATACGCGCAGCTCGCATTGTGCATCTCTGCGCGATCGCGAATGGTCGTGCCGACTTGTTTTTTTTTTTTCGGCGGGTGGCAGGTGTTAGCCGAAAGTCGAAAAATCTTTCAGCTAGATGGCAAATATATTTAACGGAAGAGCCAATGATATACGCGAACAGGCTCTTTGCGAGATGTGTTGGTGTAAGAGAAATTTGGCGATGCCGATCACCCTGCGGGGAACTCTTGACGTGACACACAAATTTAGCACGAGAGAGAGAAGGAGAGAGGGACGTAGAGTTGCGAAAATATTTGGCAAGATTGTTTCAATGACGACTTGGAAAACGAATCTGGTTGACTACTATCCACTTATTGAATGTCTGGCACTGAAATATACGATTAAAAATCTTTTTGGATTCTTTGATTCTGCTCAAAAAATCTCTTGGGATTTTTTATTCTCATGAAAAAAGCTTTTTGAATCTTTGATTCTCTTAAAAAAACGTTTTTGATTCTTTGATTCTCCTGAAGAAGTCTTTTTAGATTCTTTGATTCTGCTTAAAAAATCATTTTGAATTTTTCATTCTCCTGAAAAAAGCTTTTTGAATCTTTGATTGTCCTGGAAAAATGTTTTTGATTCTTTGATTCTCCTGAAGAATTTTTTTTTGATTCTTTGATTCTGCTCACAAAATCTTTTTGGATTCATTCATTCTCCTGAAAAAATCATTTTCTATTATTGGATTTTTCTGAAATAATCTTTTTGGATTCATTCATTCTCCTGAAAAAATCATTTTCTATTATTGGATTTTTCTGAAATAATCTTTTTGGATTCTTTCATTCTCCTGAGAAAATATTTTTGTATTCTTTGATTCTCCTGAAAAAATCTTTTTGGATTCATTCCTTCTCCTGAGAAAATATTTTTAAATTCTTTGATTCTCTTGAAAACTGCTTTTTGGATCTTGATTTCTCCTAAATGTTCAAATTGCCATTTTGAGTAACAATAATGATTCGATGATTGATTATTGTTACGTAATCAATCGATCACCTAAGATGATGAAACATGTTTAAGTTACGTTAATTGTTGAATGAGAGTGAATGGCAAAGAACTCTTGGTAAGCAAAAATGAATGCAACCGAAGACACCAGTAATGTCAGGAAGTAGTATTACAGGTACGTCGATTCAATTCTCATCATTGGCAACGCGAGCGATAGCTATTTCCGCTTGGAAAAGTGGAGAGAATCTCAACGTGATGTCCAATCCGTCAGGATACCGGTACGTGCTCGTGATTCCACGTAGGACCGGTAACCGGATGGTAAAAATCGTTCTTCTTGATCCGATGTAGTTTTTACGTTTATGACGCTCGTCGAACAATAATTGTCAGTACGTGGTTCGTTGGGAGACAATTTTTCTAACAAATTACTGAAAGAGGAAACGAAAGAAATGAAAATATACGTTCGTGATTATTATAAGAATTAGTTTTATCGAGCCAATCTTTGCTAAAAATTCGTTTTAGCAAGAAAGTGTTTTCTCAAAATTAACTAACCAAATTTTCCTAATGTTTTCTTTCTGAGTAAAATTTCGCTCGTTAGATTTTCGTTTGTTTAGTTTGGTTTGGGTTTGTTTGGGTTAACAAACCAAACGAACAAAAAATCAAGATCTAACGAACGTTTAACATAAAGTTGAAGTTGAAGATTAGAACTAAAAACTAGTTTTAGTCAAATTTACAAAACTTTTTACAAATTACAATTTTACAAAATTACAATTTTTGCAAATTACAATTTAACAAAACTTCAAATTTGAATAATTCCTCAACATTTAACTCTTACGGGAGAATAATGGCAACTTTTACGAAATTGCACATTATCGACTATATCTCTACAGAAAAAAACAAATTTGCCAAACAAACCCAAACAAATTTGGCTGAATCTTTGGGTCTCAGATATAGAATTTATTAAACATCCAATCCTTTCAACTTGATCTTTGATACTCTGCAAATAAAAAAAAGATTATTCTGTTCTCTCATCCCCACTATTCTTTGAGAAAAAAAACCTGGTAAGAAAAGAGCTAGTTTTGCAAACATACTTGATTCGCCCGGAATATCATTTCGGTGTGTTTAGGGTTTTGGAGAAGGCAAAAGGCAAATTTAACGTTGGGTAGTTGTATACCTGGAATATACCAGGTCAAAAAATGGCACGCACGCAACACGCGGGAATGCCAGCTAGTTTCGTTGAATATACGCCGAACGTTTTACAAAAGCAAATGGGATATAAGATCGGGATGGCACACACCTGCTGACGGACCAGTCTCTCCTTTTCTCAGGAGGAACTCCCGATGCGCGAAAACTGCAGCTCTCCCGAATAGACGCGTGAAGGAGTGACTCTCGATTCGATCGTTTCTGTGTCTCTCGAATTGCCGGTTTCGCGCGCTCGCACGAACTTTTCGAGACTTTGTTCTTCGCGTTTTATAGCTCGTTCTCTCGCGAGTTAAATTCTCGATGCAAAATTCACGTCTCGAATGGGCCATTATAAAACCCAAAGAATTATATCCTCGCGCAATCATTTTCAAATAAGAATCGAAAAAGTAAAAAAAAAAAGAAAACGAAAAACGAGTAAACCCAAACAAACAAAAAAGTTTGATTCGGTGTTGAAAAATGTTTGTAGATACATTATAGCTAATACGCGTTTGGGATAACACTGAAATATTGAAATATTCAAATTCGAGTGATTTTAATATTCGAAACGATAATTTATGATCGAGCACCCTTTTTTTTTATCGCTTAATCGAATTTCATGATTAATTAATCATTCACCTAGCGGCAACAAAGCCAATTTCAATTTACGTGTAAATATTTTGATTGGTATTTATTATTGTTGAGGTGTACGAAATTACGAGTTTCCCTTTATCATTATCATCGTCATCATCGTTCTAGGGCTCTCGGTCATAATCATTGGCTCTCAGCGAAACTAGAGAATCGTCGGTATGTTTCTTCTCGTGTCTTATTTCCCCCCTCCCCCTTCTCCCTCTCTCTCTACCTTTACTGCCTTATTCTCGTCTACGCGAATTTTTCGATTCACCTGCCGAGGAGGCGGCTACGAGAGTCCGAAGACGCGGTCAGCCGGACACCGACTAGGATGAATTTTGGGATAGCATGTGTATCCTAGGCATCTCGTCTACTACACTTTTTGCCAGTCTAGGGGCTAAGAGGAAAGAGTGAAAGAATTTTGGGAGCTGATGGAGGAAAGGGCGTATGTGTGTATGCGTGTATATATGTATTTATATGTACATACAGCCATAGCCAAAAGGATTAGGCACTCTATGATTTTTCCATCAGGACAAAAAAATGCATATCTCGAAGAAAAACATTCTAACCCAAACAAACCCAAAAGGTGTTTCAAAGAGGACGAACTTAGCTTGCATTTGCTTTTTGACTCGTATTTTTGCGATTTTTTTTGTAGCCGATACAGCGTTTTGAAAATTTCGGTTTTTCATCATTCGCGGATATTGCAAAATCGCGTGTCAAACTTTGAAAAAATGGGGATCTGGCTGTTTAATGAGAAGATATTTGGAATGGAGAATGTTACCTTTGATTTAGTTATTTTTTTGAATTTTTACTATTTTTTGTAGAGGAGATATTCGATTTTTGATCGGCGTAGAAAATGGACGGGGTAACTTTTGGCGAAGTCTGTATGCGCTAATACGTTTCTCGAGACACAGTCTCGGAAGAACAGAGAGAATCTTAGGATCACCTGCCGAGAGCGCGCAACGCCGCCCTCGTCCTTGGATAATTGCGTCGGTTCGGGGATGACTAGTTTGGAAGGATGATCTCAAGGAGGTTAGGGTCCACACGTGGCTGGATCCTAGAACCTCTCTAACCCATAACAACCCATCTTTTCTCTAGCACGAAAAAAAAAATCATTTTTTTTTTATTATTTTTATCTCGTTTGATGTTTCGGGAATTGAGGAGTTCTTCAGAGCCAAAGGCGTCGAGATCCATTTTCGTGAATTCACGAAAAGTTATATACGCGTACGAGGTTTATGCTCGATAGGTCCAAATTATGATGAAGGAGAAATCTAAAACTGGCATTTCTCTTCGTCAACGTATTATCTCGTTTTTTTTTTAACGGTTTAACAGGTGTAAACTCGAGTCTGTTCGTTGCCCTCTGGAACACTGAAACCTTGCCTCGTTCCGTTTAATCCTAGCCCACTCTGAAATCGTAATGAACGAGGTGAAAAAAAATTTAGTTTCTTGACGAATCCCCATTTTTTTTTCGGATCAGTGGGACTCCCTGGAACGTAAAAAAAAACGTTGGTGGAAACCGGGCCAAAACCTAAACAATCCGAACCCAAACAAACTTTTAACCCAAACACTTTTTAGCTGATTGGAAACATGGAGGAAGTCCTATAATAAGAAATAAAAATCATCATCATGAAATTCCGGAAGTTAGTCCAGTAGCAATGCAAAATCGTAAGAATGGAAAATGAAGGATTCGATCGTGGCTCTCGGCGATGCATCGATCGCTCCGAGAGCAATTGCACGCCTCACCGAGATCTCCACTTTTTTATGTATCCAAGACCGTGAATTCTCACGAGAATCTTTACCTTCTGTATCACTGTAGATCGAAAGCTCGCGTGCGGGTTTGCAAATTCTTCAGGCATTCTCTCGTCACCCCCAGGCAATCTTTCCTCTGGTTTTCCAACCAACGAGGAAGGGGTGGGGAGGTTTCTCGTTGTTGATTTTACCGTTATTACACGAGTCTTCGAATCTCGAGTTATCCAGTCGCACTCGCCCGATGGCGTTTTGTGCGTCAGGAGGGACGATGATGACGACCAAAGTTGACGATCAAACCGAAGAGCAACGGTCCCTTCGGGCTCTTCACGTCTCTTTCAAATTTGCAGTTCTTCAGACATCGCTCCTTCTTCGATCCTTTTTTGTCCAAATACCTCCGAGATGGAAAGAGATTGAAAAAAGTTTTTTTGTTGATTGGGAAAACAGTAATAATTGTTATTTATACGAGCGTCGAATGTTTATATTTTTTAACGGAATTGTAAATAATAAGGACGTTTTTTCATTGTAAAATCGATAAGGAATCATTTACAAAATAGCTTTTTGATTATTGAAACATGATATTGAAAAAAGCTCGACTTAGTCTTGGTTATACGAATTTTTGTATAATTATAAAAAATTGATTCATTATTTTTCCCTTTTTCTAGGAAAAAATGATTTATGTATTTTTGAAAATAACAAAATAGGTGATAAATAAAACGACAACGCTGAAGAACTATTTTACCCTTTTCTATTAAAAAATGATTAAATTATGTATTTTTGTAAAAAAACGTGATAAATAAACCGACAACGCTGAAGAACTATTTATCCTTTTTTTTATAAAAACATGATTACCTCATTTATTTTTGAAAAATAATAAAATATTTTTTTCCCTTTTTATTAAAAAAAGATTAAATCATGTATTTTTGAAAACTAACAAAATCAGTGAAAAATAAAACGACAACGTTGAAAAATTATTTTTCCCTGTACCCTTCTCACGTACGCGGACGAGGCTAGTCGGCGGTTATCTCTCAGCATGAGGCGCGTGCCTGGCGTCAGCCAACAGAATTTCCTTAGCTGGTTCATAATCCCGAAAAATCCTCAGGCAGTATTTCAACCGGGGTAGAGATGACAATAGATAAAATAAAATTGGTTGGTCCGAAACGCGAAGACGCGTGGGCGGTTCCGAAGACGATCTTTTCTTTTTGGAGTATAGGGACCGAAAGTTTGTCGTCGCGGTCAGCCCCGAAACGCCAGAACTTGTTCGCGCTGTCTCGGAGTTTTCCCTCCGGACCTCCTAGGGCGAAAAAACTTGGGGCTTTTCTCGGTGACTTCCGCCCTATCCGAGGACCAACCGAGGCCACTTCGTTGCGGAATCTTCGAAGGGAAAAGGGGGAGGACGAGGAAGGAAACACCCGTTCATTATTCATTCCGTACCAGACGTTGAGATTATTATTCATTGTATTCGGTTTTTTTCTCTGGGTGGCCCTGTGATGCGCGAAAACTGTATAATAATATCGTCCTCCCACATGCTGAGACGCAAACCACGAAATGAGAAAATTCGACTTCCCACAGTTATATTTGATATTTGAAATGTGTCCAAAATATTTCTCGCAAATAGATTCAATATTTCAAATATTGAATATATCTATCACAAATACAGTTAATATATCAATTATTGAATATATTTGTCACAAATATATTTAATATTTCAAATATCGAATATACTTATCACAAAATACGTTAAATATATCAAATATTGAATATATTTGAGACAAATATACTTAATAATTCAAATATCAAATATATTTATCAAAAATATATTTAATATTTCAAATATTGAATATATTTATCATAAATGTATTTAATATTTCGAATATCGAATATATTTATCAAAAATACGTTAAATATAATATATCAAATATTGAATATATTTAATATTTCAAATATCGAATATACTTATCACAAAAGACGTTAAATATATCAAAAATATATTTAATATATCAAATATTGAATATATTTGTCACAAATATATTTAATATTTCATATATCGAATTGCTGAATGAATATTAAAAAATCGTCAAAATTCTTGAAAATTCGAAGAACGCAAATTCTTTATTGAATAAAAATACATTACCTATTTTTTAAATTTACCTTAAATCAAGTTTACGTTAAACCCAAACAAACCCAAACGAACGACGTTCGTAATTTGTTTCGGTAACTGTTTCGTGAAATTGGTGGTTAAGAAACCAGCTTGATTTCAGATTCAACAAATTATAGATATACCATTGATTAATCAATCCACCAGTACTTTTCTTAAATAACTATATCGTTCCTAAAATCTGCCAAACCCGGAACTACAAACTCGTCATTTATGACGATATCGCTCGTCGTCCCTGGTCTCAAAAAAAAATGTACGGTTACATTCTCATACTGTGGGCAGCTTGCAGTCCCTTCCGACGGGTTTACCACAAACCGATGAGCTTCGGGCAATAATCTTGTTGCTGAGCGTGTGGCGCTGGTTACTTCCGCTCGGCCTCCCACTCCCATTTACCTGTACGTAACTGTATGCACAAATATGTGTACATTCGCACCGTCTTTCATTTGCACAAATTGCTCTTGGCGACGATACGAAGTGGAAGGCTCGCGCGGCCCTTTTTGTGCGTGCAAAAGTCAGCGTGAAGGCGTAACGACCAAGAATCGAGATCGCCTCGAGCACCTTTGATATTTCGATCGACGAGAAATCCCCGCAAAACTTACGACTCCCCCCCCCCTCCCCTCATCACTCTTTTTCTCATTTTTTCGCTCTCTCTCTTTCTCTTTCTCAACAATCTCTTTCTCTCTCTCTCTCTCTCTCTCTCTCTGGGCCTTATAATACACATCACGCACGACGTATCCGATCGTCGAGTGCATTTTATCAACCAGGCGCGGGTGCGCCTCTCGGGCACGATCGATTCGCGGATCCGAGCAAGCTGCATATTCGCCACATACGTTCGTGTTAATCGTCTCTCTCTTTTTCTCTCTCTTTTTCTCTCTCTTTCTCTCTCTCGAACTCTCGAACTCTCTCTTTGTCTCTTTCCATTTATCTCTCTCCCTCTCTCTCTCTCTCTCTTTTTGTCTCTTTCCATTTATCTCTCTCTCTCTCTCTCTCTTTCTCTCCCCCCCTTCCCCTTTTTTCCCTCGGCAAAATTCGTACGATATATTCGCATGTAGGGCGTGACGAATAAAAATGTCAACCCTCATACCTTCGAATAATGTTATCAGATATAAAAAAAAATGTAAATTAGCACCGTCCAACTTTAAACTCCGTGGTCCAGCTTGCTCCTGAAGATTTTTATAAAAAGATCCCTCCAAAGATTCCCTCCAAATTCGCACTTGAATATCTATTTAATGTTTAATTACTTCGAAATTGCGACTAGAGATCTCTCCCGCGATCGTGTATATTTTTTTATTAAAATAATTATACATCAAATGATTCATAAAAATACCTATATAAAATTAATAACATAAAGTTACATAAAAATCGTTTGGAAAAATGAATACGCAAATGTAAGACAGTATCTCCCTAATTTAAGGATACTTTGTTTATGATCATGACCCATAATTAATCAGGTTGTTTAAAAGACCAGAATTCTTTCGGAAATGAATATTTATAAATACATCAATATTTTTCAGACGATAAAAAAATGAGTTTACTTTTTGAAGAAACTTCACATATACGGATACCTTACCACAGTGTTTTTGAATCAAAGGATCAGGTGGATTCACCGCAAGGTGAAAAAGTCATTTCGCTCTCGACATTCTGACGGACGTCAGAAATTGTCGCTAATGAACCTACAAAATAACGAGCCGAGTATCAGAGGAGTGCCCGTGCTTCAAAGAGCTCCATCCTGCCCTCTCCCTCTTCCTCACTTTTCTCCAGCACTAACAGACACACATAAAGCCTGATGAAAATGAAGAATCATAAAAGTCCCAACGAGAGGAGGGACATTAAAATCAAGTGAGGGAACATTAGAGCAAACGTAATGGTCGCCTCGAGGCCACGACCGGACAGAACGCGATCGAGGATCATTTAGAAAACAAAACCCTCTCCATTCACGGTCTGTTTCGTGACCAGCTCATTCTTCGCTCGTTGAATTTTTTTTTTTTTTTTTCAAAATTGTTGATCCAAAAAAGGCTGAATCTGAATCTGAATTTTTTAAAAAGTCCCAAACAAACCAAATATTGTTACATTTCAAATAAATTCACTTCGGAAAACAGTAATTTCACCAAAAATTTCACCAAAACCAAAAAACTTGAATTTGAAAGAGCGTATGTTTGGGTTTGCTTTTCGTATGTCCACACCTATTGTACAGTTGCAATTTCCAATTCTGGACGATTTCCACTTTTGAAGTCTTCTTCGTCGAGAGTTTGGTCCATTTTGAATTTTTCCAGCTTCCGGTGATGCGAAGTTGGCTCGCTTTGAACTCGCTCTCGTATTATCGCACTTGAAAAAAAAAAGGGTTACTCGGTGTAACCTCAGGCGCGACGGACGTACCGCAGCTTGCTTCAAGGATTGGACTTCGCTTCAGTGCATTCTGGGTGCTTACCGTCTCGGGGTATAACGTACGCGCGAGTCATTTGGGCTAAGGGCGGGTTTACTTCGAGTCTTCAACGAGGCTTTGCTTCCAATGAGAAAAAAAAAGTATGAGAGAGAAAGAGAGAGAATCAAACCCAAACGTATTTGAGAAATTTCGCTTCGACCCAAACGCAGCAAATATTTTTTTTTCTTCCGTTCTGTTAAATTCTGCTCTTGAAGAGAGGCGTCTGATTTTCTCTCTTTCTCTCTCGTAGTCGTAGTAGTATCGCTCCCTGCGAGCTCAGACGGTAAAAGTCCAATGTACTTTAAACGGCCAATTTGGCAGCCGTAAAAACAACATTTATTTATGGCGGTTCGCCCATCGATGCAAAAGAAAAAAAAAACAAAAATCGAGCGTAACAGCAAAGAAAAAAAAAAAAGAAGCAACCAATGCCGAAGAAAATTATGCTTCCTAAAAAAGGCGTATTACCGACGAAGTTGGTGCTTCTTTTTTTTTTTGTTTTTTTTTTTCTTTACTTCGAGAACCCTCTCGGACTCGCCTGTCCAACTTCAGGCTTTTCTTGCCTCGAACGTTTTTGGTTCGACTCCGGGCGATTTCTACCTTCGCTGCCGCGAACTCGTGTGGGAAAGTTTACGAGTGTGCGGGAATATGCGCATACGCGCAACATTACTGGATCATCTCCGGGTTCATTTCTAAAGATTCTTGGTGAAATGATCAAACCCAAACAAACGAGCTTTGGCTAGAGTTTGTTCGGGTTTGTTTGGGTTTCTTTGGTTTATCGAAATTATATTATTTTAACGAAACCCAAACAAACTCCAGCTTTGGCTGCAGTTTGTTTGGGTTTGTTTCGGTTTGTTTGGGTTTGTTTCAGTTTGTTTGGGTTTGTTTGGGTTATCGGAATGATATCAATTATAACGGAAGTGTACACCGATACGCCGGAGGTTCAGCTTTGGCTGAAGTTTGTTTGGGTTTGTTTGGGTTATCGAGATAATATTATTTGTAACGGAAGTGTAGTCCGGTGCCCCGTGCTCGGTTACGAAAGCTCTCGAAGGTGTCGAAATTCCGGTTGAATCGTTATACGGTAGTGAAGCTTCGGTTGAAGTTGTAAAAGACGTCTCTTTCGACCCGCATATACGGAGGACCGAAATATCGATATTTACAAATGCCAACCCGCGAGGATTCGTTATCATTCCTGTTTCTCGGTTGAATATGGACATTATTGGGAACCCGGACGATCGAGCATGCGAAATTCCACGCAGGTGCTCTCGCTCTCCACACTCGTGATATAAAACCACTAACGTCCGAATAGCTTGACTTTTTCGCTTCACGGTTTTCCCCTTTAAAGAGCCTGTACGATCTTGTGCATAATATAGCCTCATAATCAGCCGGGCAATTAGGTACCTTCGGTGGATTATTAATTGGGCAACGGAGTTATGCACACGCGAAAACCGATCCGCTGTGAGCGCTATCGGTAAATACGAAAAGAGATGGGGAGAGAGAGAGAGGGAAAATGCCTGCTTGGCATTCTCGTGGGAATGTACCGACATGATCATCCACATGCCGAAATATCCTCGGCCCAACGAGAGAATCACAAACGAGCTGTACTGGCCAACCTATAATTCCAACACACACGCCCTATCACGTATGTACATAAATAACAAGTGTTCATATTTTTCCACATTTTATTATACAATATTTACGCACACGGGAGAAAACCGGATTTCCGGAATCGTCTTCGACGACCGTCTCCGAAACAGCCAAATGGTGGAAATACTGAAAATCAATTTATTTAAACACTTTACCTAGATTCTTTTTGTTCCGAAAATTTTATCGTTTCTCGATCATGGCGTGGATCATTTATAATCGCTGAAAGTCAAAAAGTCAAACATTTTTAATATTTTTTAAATTAAGAGATTAAAAAATTCAGATTTTTAAATGTTAACGAATTCGTATATTAAAAAGCTCCCAAACTGAAAAATAAAAAAATTTTGATACTCCCAAATTAAAAAATTAAAATATACCCAAATCCAAAAATTCTCAAAACGCTGGCCTGGAATGTCAAAAAAAAAAAATACAATCCCCAAAAAAACATCAATTATTTCATCGATTTCTCCCGAAAAAGAAATAAGGTTAGCTCTCGATACCGTATTAGCGAGAACACGTAAGTGGATACACGTCGACGGTCATTTTGGGCGATGACTGAGCTCGAGCTTCTTCTCGGGTATACCTTTAAAAAGTTATACGACGAAAAAAACGTCCAACAATTTCCGAATGGCCCGCTTTCGTACGAGGCACGTGTGTCACAGCCTCGAGCGAGTTCAAAAGAGGATAAGAGCTGTACTGGGGTATATCACACACTTACCCCACTCCGCTTAACCCTATCTCTCTTTCCCCCCTCCCCTCCCCTCTCTGCCGCGAAATTATTCGTATTACGATTGTACGGGCTATAAAATAAAATAATAATGGCGTTGCAGGTTGGGACATCGTACCAATCAATAATTCATGCATTTTTACAGTATGCATACTTCGCGAAAGCGGGCCTGATTGGACCCGTAATATATAGCCGGGTATCCACCAGCCGTACGAGGAAAAGAGCCGCTCGGGACTTTTGAAATTGGGGAACAAAAAAATAAAGAATTATTTCTCGAGGAGTTGGGGGGGGGGGATATATGGGGATATATGTACAAAGGGAAGGAGAGGGGGGGAGTTTGGGTTACTCTTCATGGATTTGTGCGATCTGGTATGACGGCGCCGAACCGAAGAATCAAGGCCGGAGCAATATAAATTCATCGAGATACCATAAGCACTCGAGGATTTTCATTGCTCCGTGACACGTGATCGCGACGATCGCGAAAGCCACAATCCAGATCTTCGAAACTGTCGGTGTGTTCGGTGCAATCGACCCTCCTGCTTGGAGGGATTTAATTGCGGCTAATTAGTCGCTCGTTGACTCGTCAGAGAAGTTGGAAATTGCTACGACTCGCAAAGACTTCCTTTTCCTCGCTGATTACACTTACGATCTTGGGAATCTCGGCGAGATGGAAAATAGTAAAAAAAAAAAAAGGAAATTATTTCCACTTTATCTTTCTTGATCGTTTTTTATATATTTTTTATTTTTCTCGATGAATCCTCGTGAGAAAGATAATTAACCCAATATTAAATCAAACCCAAACCATTCCACTGCAATCAATTACTGTGATAATATAATAAATAAATAACTATGATGATAAAACTAATAACTATGATAATAACCCAAACAAATTCACTATTTCTTGTTTGGGTTTATTTGGGTTCTCACTGTTTCTTCTTTATATCGATATTCATAATTAATTCCCCCTAAGCCTCAATTACACACGAGACTTTTTTAAAAAGAGAACAATAAAGTCCAATATTTTTGCACAAAGCTCTACTTTTCATTTTTCAAAACTCAACACTTTGCATCCAGAGCAAATGGTGACCGGTTCAAAGATTGCTCATCGAAACGCTGCTCTGCCTAGATTGTCGAAGTTGGATCGCTCCTGGCTATTGATGAGGACAAGCAACAACTGGGGGAGGGGAAGGGGTAGGAAGTGGAGGGCTTTCTCGAAGTTTCGCAATTCGCGAGGGGTTTTAATTAAAGTTCGAAATTAGAAGTTTAAAAAGAGGAAGGAAAAAACGAAGTGGACTGGATTGGCGAAGTTCTACATCGATCCTGAGTGCAACGAGTGCATCCTTGAACCAAAAGGGTTATAAATCATGCAACAATATTACCCAGCCATTCAGTAGGGAAAAAAAAAGATAGAGAGATTGAACAAGAGAGCGAAGAGAGTGCAGAGAGAGGAGGAGGGGAGGGCAAGGGGAGGGGGGGTGGCTTTTTATACGTAGCGATCTTTTATGCATCCCGTGTATGCGAAGCGAGAAAAAGTTAGCGAGCGAAGGCCCTGTTCGGTCCGAGCCATTATGTTAATTTTTGCAAAGCTTA
The DNA here is from genome assembly GCA_030522765.1 of Ophioninae sp. B BG-2022a. Taxonomy (NCBI): domain Eukaryota; kingdom Metazoa; phylum Arthropoda; class Insecta; order Hymenoptera; family Ichneumonidae; species Ophioninae sp. B BG-2022a. Next base: position 17,132 of record JAPYZJ010002149.1, read on the forward strand.
TTAGCACCGTAAATCACGAGGCCATTACGAGTCTGCGCATACGCAAATATGTACACTGCGCAGACGCCACTTTTGTGCCAAGGTGTACAGCGATTACGAAGATCGAGGGAAAGTTGAATTTTGAATCTATCGTGGCACGTTTACTGGATGAATTTTGACGTAAGGTCACTTGACCCAGTACCTGATCAAACCCACGCTTTTAATATCCAAAACTACAAAGTCAAACGAATCGAACTCTCATCGTCGAGTGTCTAACTTTGAATGACCGCAATTGCTGTAGTAACCGCCGGGCTGTGGCAAACCCAAACAAATTTGCAGTGTATAGAAAGCAACGTGCAATCGCACTCAGGCGTTTGTTAAATTTCGACGTACAAAAACTTTCGAAAAGAAAAATTGTTTTCAATATTACTTAGTGAATCTTTATTCTAATTATATGTAGTGGTTTAACAGCTGTTTACTTTTTATCAAAATTTAAGTTTGAAATTGAAGATTACATTTTTTATATTTTTTCTGTACGAAGTTACAACGGGTATGGCCTCATTAGAAAACAGTGGTCTGAATAAGGCCCAGAAAACGATTTTTTTTTCACAAAAGCTTATAGTTAACAGTAAACATTGTTTTCTGAGTGAAAATTATTATTAATACGTTTATTACTGAATAAATGATTGAACAAACACTTTTGTTTTATTTCAACATTTATAGTTTTTTTATTGTACGTTTTAAGTATATTTTTTATAATTTTTTTTCATTTTTATAATGAAAGTATATTTTTTAAATAAATTTTTTATATATTTAATTTTATAAATAAGGTGGGCCTTACATGGGTCCTTATTGGGGGTGAACCATGGAAGCCCATGGAAATCCATGGGTTCGCCATGAGGTATATAAATTTATTAATCCAGGGGAGGTCTAGGTCTTGAAGTTTCCATCAGAAACGAGGCAAAGGATACCTCGCTGGTTAGAATATCTGGTTACGACTCCCTGGTCCCCTTAAAATCACGAAGTTCCAGGCCGCCTTTGGCTAACCCGATATACGTTACAACGACCATATGGCACTCGGGCTCATAATGGCGAACGGGCAAACCGAGTCGACTCTCTTTGATCGACCGGGACTACCCGTCTTACGCGCGCACCTGTCGCTTCCCAGCTCTCGCGCACGTGTTCCTCGTGAATCCTATCTGCTCCCTTCGCATCCGGACAACACGTGTATCTCAATGTACCGGACCCCTCCGATTTATCGAGAAATTTAATTAACCCGAGCTAAATGGATCGTCCACTCGACCAGGCGAAACTATCAAACTCGATTTTCTAATGGGAGTGGCTGTTGAACTTTCTGCAATCAGCGATCCCTTTCCTAATTCAATACAACCGACCCCTCCTGAAGGATGATTTTACGATAAGGCGAAATTGGATTTTTGAAATCATTCTTTCTTGCAGGAAAATTTCTGCAAGGAAAAATAAATAAATAACTGAATAAATAAATAAATAAATTAATTAATTAATTAATTAAAAATGAATGAATAAAAAAAATTTTAGTCGACTTTTACCTGAATATTCGGAACTAGAGATCTTGCTGAAATCCAGCTAATCTACTTTTTATCGGTTTTGTTTGAACCGATTTCCTACAATCGTTTCATTGACGAAAGCTTCGACTGGTGTACGATTCGAAAGCTGCTTACAAACTCTGATATTTTCTTTTCTCTGCACAGGTGAAATCATTTCATCGAGGATAAATTTGTATTCCTTATCAAGAAACGACGAGAATAAAATAAACAAAAAAAAAAAGGAACAACTTCAAAGTTCCGGCATCAATGAAAGAGGCGAAAGAAATAAAAAGAAAAAGAACGGTCCCGAGTGTAACCGCGTGATCGCCGTTTTTTTTTTCTTCTTTTTTCGTTTTTTTTTTTTTGCCCCGAAGGATCCTATATTTTTATACGAGTTTGTACAGCAAAGTAGCGCGCATAAAGGCCCAAAGCGAACATGAAGAATCGCAAAACTCTTTCCGCATTCGCACGAATATTTTAACCCTCCCGAAAGTAGCGGAACTCCGGGTCTCTTAATCTCCCTCCGTCTTTCTCTTTCAATCTTTGGATCTCTCTTCACCCCCCCCCTCCCCGCTCTTCTTCTTTCTGAGCTCCAAAATTGCTTGCCGGACGGAGAAACGGCAGAAATGCGAAACCCTCGCGATAACTGGTCGATCGGAAGCAAATAATTTTCTTCTTTCATGGGTGAAAGGCTTGGCGAGACACTAGGTGATTTATAATTAATAATTAATCATTTCTAATCTTTCTTTGGTTTTATTTCCCTTTAGTATTTTTATTGTTATTATTATCTCTATTATCTCTTGATTGTTTGGGTTAGGGTTTGTTTGGGTTTGTTTGGGTTTGGTGGGATAATGTTGAAAAAATCGTTGTTTGTTGCTCCTTAACGCTTAGGGTTTGGTTGATATAGGGTAATATTAAGTATAATTTATATATGACAATAATTAATATATATACATATTATATAGGTATTTTTTTATAATTGTCTTTTGTTTTTTTATAGTTCGTTATATTTTGCACATTTGCATCGAAGTGTTTTAAGATATTGAAAATTATATTATTATTCCTCTCTCTTTCTTGGTTATTTTTCGGTTTTAGTTTGTGATGAATTTTTTAAATTTGTATTATTTTGTATTATTTTGTATTATTATGTTTTTATTTTTTTCAAAACTTTGTATTATTTTGTACTTTATATTTTATTTTTATTTTTATATCTTTTACATTTTTATTATTGGTTATTTTTTTGCCCGAAAGTTCTTGAAGAATAATGAACTCAATCATCATCATCATCATCTCTCTCTTTCTTGATCTTCGATTTTCTCTTTTCCCTTCCTTCTCTGTCTCTGTCTCTCTTTCTCGCAATTTTTATTTCTTTCTCTCTCTTAATCTTCGATTTTCTCTCTTCCCCCTCCCTCTTTTTTTTCTCAGCCGGGGAAAGCACAAAAACGTCGACGAGTGGGACAAGAACCGCGTAATGCGTCGTGTTCGGCACAGACACATACACCAACCGCTTATTTGCATTTTTTCGCGAGGTTTCATTAACCTCTGACCTGCCGTCAGGCCAGCATGTACACTCACACACAAAAATCAACTCTCACACGATATAAATAAATACATATATGTATCGATGTATATAAGTATGCGCAAACCCCGAGGAGATTACGAACATTGCCGAGCCGAGCGTAAGGAAGCTACGAGCATGTAAAATAAGGCCCCGCCGAATATTCATATCGTACCCATCGTAAATATAACCGAGGACGATAAATTGCCGGATTCCAACGCGCGGTGGCGATTTTATACTTCCCCGACGCGGAGAAAGACCAATTGGCTAGAAACGATTTCGTCGTGAGAAATTGAGTTTATTAGCACTCCTCCGAAGAAGCTGCAATGCTCGGACGAAAGCAAATTAAAAAAGAAAAAAAAAACGTCTACGATACGAATATCTACTATCTTTGCGAATGTGTGTCAACGTAAGAAAAATACCTGTTTTGTTTAAAAATGTTTATTTTCTGTGCAAGACTTTCTGCATTTTTATTATTTTATGCAAAACTCCATACTGCATTTGTAATAAATTACTTGTAGTTATTGCAATTTAATTACGAATTATTATTGTTTTTGTATTTGTCGAATATTAAATGTTTACAATATTTGTCCAATAATAAATTACGATAAGTTATTGTAGAGCAAATATGAATTATTATTTTTATTCCATTTGTCCAATATTTGTAATAATAATATTATTGTATATTTCTATTCATTATATCTGTTTTTACAATCGACTGAATTTTTTGTGTACACAAAAAAATGACAAAATGGAGGCGAAAAAAAGAAAAATAAACTTTGCATGTTTAACAGATTTACGAACGAACATATTTACTTTAAAAAACGTAAAAAAATATCGTTTTTTTTTCTTCAAGTTTCAAAATAGAATCCTGCCTTAATAAACCCATCATTTAACCACCCTGCCACCCTTTTTCCTTGATCACTGTTTCGAATGAAACTTTGATTCACAGATGCAAAAACTAGTAATTAATGAGCCAATATACCTGTAATAACGAAGCATCGAAAATAATGGAACGTGATTATTCTTCGTTCGTGCAAATTCCCATTGAGACGTGAAAAACAATTTTTCATTTCTGTCGACGTCGATTTCATAGCTGGTAGACTCGATGGATCGATTATACCCTATCGATCACGGAATGTTGGCCAATCGGTCGATAATCGATCGAGGAAAAAAAAAATAGGTCGCTCATATCTTTCCCGATCGTGCCCTACATTTCCATAGACGAAACGAGAGGGAAATATTTATATATCGAGGAGCATTAAATAAACGTCGTTGTAACATTCGTGAACCAACTCCTTTTTCCTCTCTCTCTCTCTCTCTCTCTCTTTATCGCTCACCCTTAAGAGCGCATGCGCGATCTTTCTCCCATCTCGGGCCCTCCACCCGTCGACCGTAAATCTCGAAATTATCATGTCGAGAATTTTATACATCGCGGGTGAACGCCGCGAAAACCGCTCGCGGGTGAGGCGATCCTCGCAGCTCAGCTTTGCAGAACCGTCCGCGTACGAACGTGAAAGTCGCCCGGACGGGCGTATATAAAACGTACGTTGTTTCGGTGCAATATATGTTTGTGTATATACAGGGTGTACCACGTAACAATGTCACCCGTGAAATGGGGGGTTGGGTGTGAAGTTCTGAGTCGATTGATACAAGCATGTACGGTTTCCGGATCAACCCCTTAATTGTTATTAATTTTTATAGGCAGCTAATCAGGCGCTCGTTCAGCGGGCGTAGCCTCGAAATAATTATTATATTTAGACACTTGGTGTCATATCGCAGGTCCGTGACGATGTATTTTTATACCTTGAAGACAAATCCACAATTTGATTCGCGTTGAACTCTCCATTTCTAGGGAAAAATGTCGAAAAAATATTCTAGAAAGGTTTTTCGCATTTTCCCAGTTTAATTTTGCACTTTCGACGAAAACTCGGGTATTTTCGTAATCAGCGGAAAATTTCGGATTAAATAGACACTTTTAAGAGTTTAAAAACGGAAAAAAATATTTTTCAACTTTCTTGGCCATTTTTCCAGAATCCCAAAAATGACGATATTTCAAAAGGTCGTAGAGTAGGCTTCTTCTATGCGATAGAGATTCATTTGGTGAGTTTGGAAAAGGTTTTTGCCTGACTTAAATAATGGCGTT
>JAPYZJ010002150.1:0-22352 GCA_030522765.1 Ophioninae sp. B BG-2022a
ATATGCCCGAGTTTTTGCCGAAAGTGCAAAATTAGACTGAGAAAATGCGAAAAACCTTTCTAGAATATTTTTTCGACATTTTTCTCTAGAAATGGAGAGTTCAAGGCGAACCAAATCGTGGATTTATCTTCAAGGTATAAAAATACATCGACATGGAGCTGCGATATGACACTAAACGTCTAAATATAATAATTATTTCGAGGCTTATCCCACTGAACGGGCGTGCCTGATCAGCCTTTCAAAATTAATAACAATTAAGGGGTTGATCCGGGAACCTTACATGCTTGTATCAATCACCTCAAAATTTCACGCCCAACTCCCCATTTCACGGATGACATTCTTACCTAGGACACCCTGTATATATATATTTTTTTTTTACAATTTATATATTATGTAGTATATATTATTAATTTTATATTTATTTAAAAATGTATATATATGTTTAAATAAAGTAGATGCTCATCAACGAAACCAAATAAAACAAATGATCGAAGGACGAAAAATAATCACTCACGTCCACAGCGTCGAAGGACCTATTCTGAGTGATTTCGAATTTCTTCACAAGCACGGACTCTCGAATATTGTAGATGCACACGTTTTTCGATTGTCCACCGGCCAGCACGGAATTCCCATCAGCCGAGTAGCACAAAGTCGTGAAAGCTCTGGAAATTAATGATCGTTATAAACAAAATGTTTGATGATGTAAAAAAATGGATTTTGGATTAATTTTCAGCCAACCGGTTTACCGAAGTCTCGATTGGAGTCGGTAAAGAAAAATTAAATGCCACAGGTGGCGTGCCAGATTTTCTCAAAATCTATTATTTTTACTACTGTCGATCTATTTTTTTCATTGATTCGGGAAATTCGATGAGAAGAGAAGTCTATAAATTTGACATTGTCAAATTGTCAATATCACGATCGACCATGAAAAAAAAAAAAAAAATACGAACTTTCCCGCCAGGCTCTTCTTAGCGGTGATAAGATCCGTATCCGATCTTCCACTACCAAGATCGTTTCGACCTTCAATGCTGCCCGTTTGGTTCGATGTTTTCGTGTCGAAAAAGGAAATTTGTCCATCCAATGTTGCGACCGCAACTTCCTCACCGTTCGGCTTGAAAGCGACGCACAAACCATCCGCGGTCAAATCAATCGTCTCGTGACTCGAACCTTTCTCTATAGCGTCCCAAAGCTTCAATGTTTTGTCCCAGGATACGGAAGCCATTGTCGTACTCGCAGGATTCGGACTGAACGCCAAACCCGCGACTGGACCCTCGTGACCGCTCAATATCTGGTACAAATTAAAATATCATTCATTCAGATCGTTCGGTCATTATTTATACTTGAATCGATACAATCATCAAAAATCCAGAATTTACTAGGATTGTTGCGATCATCCAAGATCTAGTATTTTCTTGAATCATTACAATTATCCAAGATCATCCAGAATTTACTTGGATCATTATAATCATCCAAGATCATCCAAAATTTACTTGGATCATTATAATCATCCAAGATCATTCAGAATTTAATTGGATTATTACAATCATTCAAGATCATTCAGAATTTACTTGGATCGTTACGATCATCCAAAATCTAGTATTTTCTTGAATCATTACAATCATTCAGGATCATCCAGAATTTAATTGGATCATTATAATCATTCAGGATCATCCAGAATTTAATTGTATTATTACAATCATCCAAGATCATTCAGAATTTAATTGGATCATTACAATCATCCAAGATCATCAAAACATCCAGAATTTACTTGGATCATTGCAATCATCCAAGATCATCCAGAATTTGGACTTCATCCAGACTTGGTTCTTTACAATCATCCAAGATCATCCAGAATTTACTTCGATCATTACAATCATCAAAAATCCAGCATTTACTTGGATCATTTGAATCCCTATAATGTACTCTTTTAAGTAATGATTATATAATTTCACACGAGCTTGAAATCCAGCCCTTTCGGTGACTGTACATGAAAAACCAAAAAGTGATCATTTATTTCTCTCCTTCATATTTTCATTGTTTTACTGTTAAAAAAAAAATCTTTTTAATAAAAAAATGTTCTCGTTGGAAATGTTCGCGACCGAACATTGCATAGTCTTCCGAAGATAAAAATTGCTTCGATATTTGCGATTTCACTTTATGAAAACAGCATATTGCGTAAGATCTCCGGTCCCGAGGAACCGACTTGCTAATTGAAGGAAAGAACGCGGTCAAGTGCGAGCGTCCGCTCGATTTAAGACTTACTTTCGAAAACTCTGGTCATGCATTCTGTACGTAATTAAACGTCGCTCTTTTGGAAAGATCGACGACGAACGATATATTTGAGGTGAAGCGCTTTTTTTTCGTCAGTTTGAAAAATACGTCGTAGTTTCACTCGAATTATTTATAATATATAAATAAATGTAAAACACTTAAAAAATTATTTATATATCATAAATTCGCTCTTCGTAATCTTTTTCGTAAATATTTATAAATTTTTATGCTTATAGATTTCTTCGTTTTTATAAATAAATTTGAAAGTTTCATTTTTATAAATAATTATTACAAATAAAATTCGTAAATAATAAATTAAATACAAAATAAATGAAATTTATTAAATTATTTGTTATTGATTAATGATGCTTGATTAATGAATGCTTGATTAATTTTGTCTATTAATGCAATGAAAATTAATAAATTAATACCTCAAGCAACGTGCCTAATTTGATGCTCCAGAGATAAATATCGAAAAAGTCTTGACCTCCGGCAGCAAGAAATTCGTCGCTCGAATCGAGTGCGAGACAGGAGAATTGTACAGGTCTGGGTGACGTGAGAGTTTTGAAATTTCTGTAACGCGTCAAATCGTAAGCCCTCGCCGTGCCGTCGTACGATGCCGACACGACGAATTTTCGATTACGACTGAACAGAACACTGGAAATCGAAGACTTGTGTTCCTGGAAGGTTACGGTACAAAAGCCAGTAATCGTGTTCCAAAGTTTGACTTTTCCGTCATCGCCGCCGGTCACGATGTACTGACCGTCCGGACTGTACGCTAAACAGTTCATGTGGTTGCTATGACCTTGTTGCTTCATGGCGTACGTTTCACTTTGCCATTCCCAGACCAATAATTGTCCGAGCTTCGAGCAACCTAGAGCTATCCAATCACCGCTCGAATTCAGGGCTACCGAAGAGATACACTGGTTCGAAATGCTGCAACGACGAAATACGTTTCATTATTTTCTTATTACAATTTATTATTATTTTACTTACGAAAATAATAAACAAACGTATTTTGGATTCGTTTAATCAATTTTCGAATTTTTCGTTTGCGTGATCACGTACCTGAGAGAATGAATCATATTGACTTCCGGCATTTCGTAAAGGAAGAACGCTCCACTGCTAAAACCGACTACGAGAATACGAGTTTCCTCGTGATAAGCAGCGGCTGTCAGGACTGCAGTATTGTCTTCTTTGCGTGCCTCATTCGCCAAATAATGCTTGGCGAGTCTTTTGTAACGTAATTTCTTCACCAAACTGTCATTCGCTGGCTCTTCTGCGGTATCGTCTTCATCTGGAAGGGACGATTAGATTTATGCTTCCCGTAACGAGATGAACACGTTTGAACATTAGCTAAAGTGATTTTATCAAACAAAGCGAAGACAACTTGTCCCTACGTACTCAAAAACATCAAGCGAAAAAATGTTTTATCGGATAGAATCTTGAACTGACGAAGCGATGGAGAAAAAGCAAATTTTCTAATGATTTAGTAAATTTTGTCAAAATCCCTAGGCGATGTGAAATTTCAAACTTCCGCAGCAGACATTTTGCATTGAAACGCTGAGAGACTTACCCAAAGTTCCTCGTTCCGCTTGCTTCAACTGTTTCTTCGTTTTTTCTACCGCTTTGTCCAAATCTACATCGTCTTCGCTGTCGCTTTCCTTGGGCTTTCCCCTTTTGCTCGGCGGTTGCCAAACGATCATGTCTTCCGGTTCGATGTCGCACTCCCATACGCACAACTGGCCATTTCTGTTGCAAACAAAATATCAGTCTCACCAACGTTATTTTTATTGCCCTTGTGATAACTTGTGAGAAATTCGATCAACAATTCTGCAACGACGCGTACCTGCTAATCGTAGAAATATCGTAGTTCTTTTTCTCGAAGAAACAGCCAACGATCTCCTCGGAATGAGAGCCCAACGAGTATGATTTAAAGTTCGCCCATTTTTCCAAACTATAAAGCTTCGTCGATGTGTCTCTCGAACCTACCGCGAGCAATTTCGAGTCAGAAGACCAACATAGGCAGGTGGTGTCGTCCATGGCGCCGTGAAATACTCTTTCCATGATAAATGGATTGAATTGGCCGGTTTGCAAACCGGGCGCATTGAACACAAATACTGGAAGTAACAATTTCGATCAATGTCGTTATCAACTTTGGACTCGTCTTAAGAATATTTAGTCTTAAGAATATTGGATTTTTGGTTTTTCTTTACGCAATCATTTTTTTACAACTTAGAAAGCTCAGATACTAAAAAACTGGAATTGAAGATTTCCAGGGACTTAAACATTCGCTCACCATTGTTCTCTTTGCAAACAGCGAAGTGTTTTCCATCCGGCGAAAACTTGATTGCCCTGACGAGTCTCTTGAATCGATACTTGTGTATTATCATTTTGCTTATCATACTGATAACGTGCGCCTCGCCAACTGTGAAATTTGAAGCGTCAGAACTACGACTAATAATCTAAACGAAATGTTGAATCGATTCGGTACCTTCGTTAATAGCTATCAAAGTGTAACCGTTCGGCGACAGATCCATCGTTGTATAATTGTACTTGCTTTCGACTGGTAACGTCGTAGATTTGTTACTAAAACGAATACGGTATTGATTACAAAAACTAAAAGAAAAGTTGCATCCGTCTTCTATGACGCGCGAATAAACCTACTTTTTGAGATCGTAAATAGTGATTCGGTTGCCAACCGGACTAATGACGGAAGACCCATCGTGAGAGAAAAGCAGATCTCCTTTGTGGTATACTGTACCGAGCAGATTACTAAACTGTAGAACCGAAGGAAAACACGAATTAGAAATATGTTCACTTTTAAATGTGGGAGATACTTGGGACTCTTCAAATCGACTCGAGCGTTACACTTGTTTGCATTCGACGCCGCATAGGTTATGTGTGACCGGAAGAGGTTATTTTTGAATATCTACAGGATCTTGCTGACCAAACCCAAACTGATATAAGAGTTTGTTTTAAGGACACGTCGAAGGCGTATCACGTGACACACGAGTGCGAGAGAGATAGTCGACAATTTTTAAATCGCAATTTCTCAAGAACGAAACAATTTTATCGTAAAATTCAAGCATCCATTTCCGCCTCTATGAATTCTACGAAGACTGATGCTCGATTTTTTGCCGCAAACTTAATCGACGCTGAGAAAAGGGATTTTGAAAATTTGTGAGGTTATGTCGATGTTCGTCATGCCCTTAACGTAACGCAGTTACTTTTATCAAAGTGGATACGGTAGAACTTCTATTGAGTGCAATTTCACGAGTCAGTAGAAGTAAATAAACAATGGATCATGCGGGAAACGAATAACGCGAAAATATTACCCGGAGTCTAAAAAACGCTACGTATGATTTTTACGGAAAGATCGTTCGATACGATAAGTGTACAAAACGAATTAAAAACGCAATTAACGAATGTGGAAATTTAAAAAAAAACGGCACAAAAACTGCAGCTTTTAGAGGTTAGGAAATGCTCGGGGAAATCAGGGATATACCGCGCGGGGATCGATTCTCACGCATAAGCCATAAACACGGAATGAACACTTTAGGAATTTCCTGACACAATACCTTGTAGGCAAACTTCATTGTTTATGTTTTATTGTTTAAATCACTCGTTATAGTATTTGTTGTCAGTGAGCCTTGTGTTGGCCACGTTTATTCTGGCATTTAAATTGGGCAACTCGCACTTCCGGTTTCGGTGAGGTAGCGCCGAAATGGCGGGCGATTTGAACTACTTTGCGTTGTTACGAAATATGTTGACAGTTTACTGATCATATTCTCTAATGTAGTCAGATCGTCATAGTTTATACGTTTTGAAAAGTTTCGATAAGTTCCTGCCAAATATTCAGGGTATAAAAAAGTACAGTTTAATTTCCTCGAAGTTTACAAGAAACGATGAACTCAATGGCATAATTGGCAAACGAATAAAGGACATTGCGAATAAAATAAACGATGAGTAACGATTTTCATAGCCATTCTATCGAACGAGGGATATTCGGAAATAAAAATTGCCCGCTGTTGAGCGATCGAGTTCCGGGCAAGAGTCGGGAGTGCGCAGTAGCGAGAGTGGGAGCAATAAAGGCCGCTTTCGTATGCGCGCAACGTGATGTGCTCGTATCTTCGAAAAATCGGAGGTCACAATCGTCGATAAAGACTTTCTATGAAATAATACGGGAGGAGGCATGATCCGTGCATAGGTTATATTTTAAAGAGATGACGCGTTGAATTTTGGTATAAAATTGGAGTTCGGGAAACTTGCTAAACCATAAAAAAGTATGAAAAATGGATGTCACGCGGTCTCGATGACGACGAGTCTGCGCAGTGCGCGGACTCGAGCGACTTGGCCGGTGAGTCGCGAACGTATCTCCGCTCTGACGTCAGCTCACGAGGAATAAGACAAGGGCGTGGATTGGTTGACGCGCGGGCTACGCCGAGCGGCCGACCAATGAGCGAGCTTCGTATATCTCTCGCACGCCCTCGGCGCAAACTCACCGCGCACGCACACACACACACAGATATATGCGGCGGCGGCGCGACCCTCTCCTCGGCAGCGCTCGGTCGTCACACACTCGTCACATGACCCGCTCTCTGCCTCTACAGTAAGCCCTATTTGACAGTGCCCACTAGTTTAGTGAAGTGCAGTGTGCGAGGATTGATTCTTCGCTGAGAACGCAACCCCCCCTCGTGTTTCGACACCTGTAAATACTCTTTTTTTCGTGAAAAATACAAGCGGGAGACGCGAAAAAAGGAAACATCCACGAAACACGAGGGTTTCCAATTGCGGCGAGTTTTAACTTCGAGAGAAGAAAAAAAGAGTCCCAAGTCTCGTACAAAAATGAGCGCACTGTCAGAAACGAATCCCGTTTACGGGCCGTTTTTTGGAGTTATGGGCGCCGCCTCGGCCATTATATTCTCCGGTGAGTTTAATTTCTTCATTTTTTAACGGAACGCCAACCGGACGTCCCTGTCGTTACGTTTCCCTCTCCCCGTCATTAACGGCCTGTTACATCTACATCAATCCTTCATCGTCGACATTTCCATGCATTCTCGCGAATTCCGTATCGCGTATCGAGGCGTAGAAGACGCGCGGGGAGGGCGGAGCTTCACCATCCGCGTTTTCCACTCTCCCGTCCAAAACGCCATTTTCCTCGATACGCCAAGTGCGAAATTTCAACAAAGATCAAAACTAAGATCGCGGAAAAAAAAACAGGCTCGAAAAATCTCTGGGGCGACCTCGAATCGATCACTTTGCCAATTTTCACCCAGCGAATAAGCAGCGCAAACTCGAATCACGAGATCGGGCCAGTAATGTTTCCTCGCGGGGAGATAAAGACGCGTATATACATGTATACACGAGCGTGTATACGCGAGCATGAGTTTCGCGACGGGCACACTCTGAGCGCTGCGTGCGCCCAAAGCATGGAATTTTTTTCATTCGGGCACGAGCGCCGCGCACAACCGTTGTGCCCCATCGAATGAAAAATTAATAAAGTCCGTTTGAAAGAAGAACGGGCGTATTCGCACCGAAAATATATATATATTTCCTTCGATAGAAATACGCTCGGTTTTCAGCGAACTCTCCATGTTTCCGGCCGACGAAATAAAAAACGAGCGTAATTTGTCATTCGATACACGCGAGAGCGGAATAAATGCAGAGGGACGTTCGAGTACGAGCGATGGTTTCTACCGATCATTTCGTAACGCTGACCTCGATTAGCGCTGTCTCGTGAGTGCGAGAGAGAGAGAGCGAGACGGGGACGGAGACTCTCGAATTTGTCTGCTACCCCGTGACAAACTCGTGAAACACCGGCAAAGCGATCAACCGAGTTTATTCGCAGTTTTCCTCGCCGCGCCCTCAAACATCTTTTCAGCTTTACTTAAGAAAAACAAAAAAATAAGATAAAATCCATAAAAAACGTTATTTCCGTTCCGTGAGCTTTTCGTCGAATTCGGGGGTCTCTGTGCGGGTGCGATCGATCATTACGGCGAAACGGGGCATTCGTGGCGCGCGCGAGCGTCCGTCTCTCTGTTTCCCTTTCGCGAGCGTCGCGAACTCCCTGTATCGAGGAAATCAATACGAATCCCTTATCCCGTGTGCGCTAGCCCACATATATAAATATACCCTCGGATATTTACATCCTACGTATGCACGCACACCTAAAAAAAAACCCTAACCTCTTCGCGATTTCTTTTTTTTTTTGCTGAAACGTGAAAAGCGATTTGAAAAAATTAGAAAATTCGGGCAAACGAGAGAGCGAGAGAGACGAAAGCCGGGACTCGAGCGAAGCTTGATCAACGGCCAAATGGGCCAGCACACTTTGAGAAAATGTACTAGAGCTACGGCTGAAGCGGAACAGTAACGAAAACGAAGCCTTCGAGAAACCCGTCGATCTTTTCGGGGCCTTTTTCGAAGCGTGTTAAATCTCGAATAAATACGTTTCTTCTTTATCGACCGATCGGTCTCGTCACTTTTCTATCGTTCTTGACAAAATTTACTTTCTTTTTTCGTTTTTCCTTTTCTCGAGTCTTAAAATTGAAATATCTTCGCGATGAGCGCGTACAAAATCGCTCACGGGATCCTGTGCCACGCCCCCGCTCTCCGCGTTATTGCTACCGATAAGAGCGGCGATGGAACGGTCGTAGCAGCATCGCGGGTCTCTTATGTGATTGTCATGTGACCTGCCAACGTGAGAATCATGTGACTGCGCCGATGGGCTGGGCGGCACTCGCGCTCCGGGGCCCTCTGCACACAATAACCGACATCTTTTATTCTTCGTATCTATCTCGTTCACTTTTGCTCTTATCACTGAAATTCGACTCGACTTTCAACGCTGATATCAATTTTATTCATTTACGATCATTTTTTTTCCATTCCGAAAGACCGGAACTGTATATTTTTGAAAATCGTTAATTATGCGTTGCTTCGTGAGAAATTTGAACGCCAACGGTTTTTTTGTGGTCGTCCATTATGAGCGAAGGGGACTGAAGCGTGCGGGCGGAAACGCCTCATCTTGATACGATGGTCGATCGGAAAAGATCGAACGATGACTTCTACGACTCATTTTTTAAAGAATTGAGTTCATTCGTGATGCATTTTAAAATCGAACGTTACGCCGAACATAACCTCGAAATAGGTACGGCACTTTGGATTGGGAACGACTTTAATGGCAAATTTTCCAGATTTCGGTTAATCAATAACGACGCGATCGACTCACGGACATATCGAAGTTTGAATTCCACCGAACGCGGAAAAATATCCGCGCGGCTTCAAGGAGAATAAAATTATTGTGATTCATACTTCGTGGTATTTTATCAGCAATCTCTTTTTCTGTTCACTTTCATGCTTCCTCGAGACTCGATAACAATCCGTTATTTGAATACGTGAAAATGCACTTTTTGAAACCTAACCTATTTTTATCAAAAACAAAAAGAAAAAACATCCAAAACAAACCTTTATTGTAAATCCTTGTTTTCGATATTCTCGCATTCTCTAGATCGATTTTCAAGTTTCTCGAAACGTACATTGACGTCCATTTTTCATTTTCGTAAAGTTAAAAAAAACACGATGAATAATTTTGATAAAGACGATCAAAAGTTTTATTAATGAAATGTTTATGATATTCGATAATTAATAATAAATTCTCATAACATTAATAAAAAAACATCAAACGTACCTATAAAAAAGAAACTAAAATTGCATTGCAAAAATTACGACAATATAACTTCGCCAATTTTTTTCTTTTATGTATAAATTACATGAATTCCTCTTTCACTTTTAATTGGCAACTGGAAAGACTATTGCGACTATTTCGAATATTTCAATTATCAAATTTTAATAATGACGAAGTCTGGGGAAAAATGTCGATCAGTCACGAACGTAACGAGGTGGAAATGTTTGAAAGAGGAAATCTCGGTTCATTCCAATAAACTGGGACGTCGTCCCACCGAGTCCGAAAATGTCCGCGTGGTACTCGAAGCCATTGAGTATTGATGGATTCACGTGCCCAATCGCGATCGCCAATCAATGCAGCAAAGCTCAAAACGGATAATGCATAATTTAATTCTTTTAATTGTTGAATAATATTGAATTCAATAATTATTGAATAATTGAATTAATTTATAATTACAAATTAATTTAATTATTGAATAATTGAATTAATTCATAATTACAAATTAATTCAATTGTTTAATAATTGAATTAACTTATAATTACAAATTAATTTAATTATTGAATAATAATTAAATTAATTTATAATTATCAATTAATTCAATTATTGGCTGAATTGAATAATTTCAATTTAATTGAAAATGAATAATTTTAATTAATTGTATAATTAACTTCATTAATCCATTAAGAAAATCAAAAAAACAATAATTTCCTAAATTCAGTAAATTAATTTCACTCGATACAATTTCAAATTCTATAATTAACTTAATTAATCCTACGAAGGAATTGCATTCAATAAACATTAACAACGAAATTCAATAAACGATAAAAATTAATTCGACAATGAAAATAAACCAAAAAACTTTCGTGGCATTTTGAAACGACGATTCTCGAATTTAATGATCGATCGTCGAAAGCTCAATGTTACGTGAACGATGTAATTGTTTTTTGATTTCCCCTTTTTTTTTTCTTCTTTTTTTACAGCCTTGGGAGCGGCGTATGGCACGGCGAAATCGGGTACCGGAATCGCAGCCATGTCCGTGATGAGGCCGGAGCTCATTATGAAATCCATCATTCCCGTTATTATGGCGGGTATTATCGCTATTTACGGTTTAGTGGTGGCGGTCCTGATCGCGGCGCAGCTTAAAAAGCCGGAGGACAACTATAGCCTTTTCAAGTGAGTAATTGTTAACCGATCTTACGCTTATCTGTTGCTTCGTTTCGTATCCGATTCTTATCACAAGAGTCGATTTTATCCTACGAGCCAATGCCAAACGAGACCGAATTTTTAAATCTTTCAATTTTTTAAATTTTCAACAATGATCTTAAAAAATTCTTTATTATTATTGTTTATTTAATGTTGAAATTTTATATGAATAATTTTTATTTAATATTATTCAAAATAATTATAATAGTATATTATTTTTAATAAAGTAAATTTTTCTTAATTAAATACTTTATTAATTCTGTACAACCAAAATGAAACTTATTTTATTAAAATTATAATATTCATTTTTTTAACGATATATTCAATACTAAATGAATTATTAGAATAATCAAAAAAATAAAAAAATTTTACGTATATTTTGTACCGTTTAAAAAGAAAAAGGCTTGCACTTCATTTTTTCTCGCATTTTTTACTGAACAGAAATCTCATCGTTACAAATCTTTTTTTTTTACTTTGAACATCGACAGGGCACATTTTTCATCATTTTTTTTCTCCGAATCGAACAAACACTTATCGTCATTATTTTTTCAATTTGGCAAATCTAGGATGTCCGGATATACTCTAGTGTATTTTTCAATACGAATTTTTCTACCACCGTTTCAAGTATAAACATTTTTGTTTTTTTTTTTTTTTGGTTCTTTTTTTTTCTAACTTTTCGAGCGATTCGTTTGAGTGGATCAGGCAAATGGAAAACACGGATAGAAGTTTCGTATCGAACAAGGATGGATGGACTGACAACGAAACGTTACTTCAAGGATCGACTTTTTGGATTTTGTGACGCGGAAGCCTGAAGAGAAAGGACAGAGAAATAATCAGAAAAAACAAACCCAAACAAAAACAAACAAACAAACCCAAACAAAGACAAAGAAAGACAAATATGATATACGTGGAAAAAGCGACGATCCGTCATTCTCTCGTTCACGGCCGCATTGCCAATCACGATATAGCTGGTGGCTTCGTGCTATAGATAGGCGAGAGAACGCGCTCGCCTCTGGCCACTGCTCAAGTATAACTGACTAAACTGACATTCAGGGGCAATTTCGTCTCGGCAACGAGCCTCTCGAAGTGTCTCGTTGCAAAAGAGGCGCAAAAAGAAACCGAAAGAATAATGCCCGTCTCGTTTATCCTGGCGGGGGCGCGCGTTTATCCTGTAACGAACGTAACGAGGTGGAAACGTTCGAAAGAGAAAAGATTTCGGTCAGTTTCAACGAACTGGGACGTCGTTCCATCGAGTTTGAAAAATCTGCCTACTCGATCCCATTACGGGGTCGGACAGGAAATCCGATTTTCGAATGACCAAAAAGCTCAAAATTCCAAATTTCGACGGAAACTACAAATTTACGTAAATTTTTTGAGTTTGGTTAAAATCAAGGGTTACTCGAAGCCGACGGGGTCGGACAGGAAATCCGAATTTTGAATGACCAAAAAGCTCAAAATTCCAAATTTCAATATACCGAAAATACAAATTTCGTAAATTTTTTGGATTTGTTTGGGTTTGTTCAAAGTCAAGGGTTACCCGAAGCCATTACGGGGTCGGGTAGGAAATCCGAATTTCGAATGACCAGAAAGCTCAAAATTCCAAATTTCAATATACCGAAACTACAAATTTCGTAAATTTTTGGATTTGTTTGAAATCAAGGGTTCAATCAATAAAAAAAACAATGATCAATCGAATGAATATCATTCTAAATTAATTAATTCAATTAATTGTGGAATTAATTCCATTGAATCCGATGTCGTAATCGAACAACAATGTGACAAAAAAAAAAAAAAACGCGCTCCAGTGGCCAATAATGTCCGAGGACTTAATTATCGATCATCGATATTTTTTTATTGATTAGGCTTGTAGAATTTCGTTGGAAAAAAACAGATGCATGAAAAACCGAAAAAAATGATGGAAAAAATGACGTAACAAAAATGAATTCTATGAAAAATACTAATCAACGAAGAACAGGCAGTGGACGAAATAACTTAAAAAAAAAAAAATTCTGATTTCAGCGGCTTCACGCATCTGGGTGCTGGTTTGGCGGTCGGTTTCTGCGGTTTGGCGGCCGGTTTTGCAATCGGCATCGTTGGTGATGCCGGTGTGAGAGGAACCGCTCAACAGCCGCGTTTGTTCGTCGGTATGATCCTCATTCTCATATTCGCCGAGGTATTGGGTCTGTACGGTTTGATCGTCGCCATCTACCTCTACGCCAAGTAAACTTCGTTCATCAGTATTGGGGCAGGACAATCCGAGTCTTGTCGCCTGCCTTGCCTGCGGAAGAAAAAGATGCAAATGAACACAACAATCGAGAAAAAAGGAGACGAAGAAGAAGAAGAAACAACAAAGAAGAAATAACAAAAATAAGCAGAAAGAATGAAATTCAACAAAAAAAAAAAAAAAAAAAAACAAGGGCAACGAGAAAAAATAAGAACAGCAACAACAATATTAAGATCCAACAAAGCTCCCCCTCGACAAAATAAATATTACAACATGTTTCGACGTTTTAATTAATCACATCGCATTATACGAACATACATTTTATCCATATCGGTTCATTTCCGCAAATACCTCTGTTAAATCTTTCGCGCCGAGAGAAATCAGAAATTGCGTGAGAGAGAAAGAGATAGAGAGATAGAGAGAAATTGGCAGCCCCGGGTACAACGATCATCGTATATATCCTTCGAGAAAAATTCGACCCGTTGCGGAAAGCTGCAAATCGCGAGCGATATTTTGTATACGTGGACGAGACGAGACGAGACGACGACGAGAACGGTACAGACAAGCCCTGATCGCGAATAAGGATTCAAAGAGGCTCGGAACAGGCGAAACTTATATATGTACATACACACACAGACACCCACATCCGTATATATATACACACACACATATATATATATATAGCTTGGAACATTTAGACGAAAAAAAAAAAGCATTCACTTAACCGGAAGTACGAATCTAAAATCCAGATCAAACAGAGCCGGAAAACGCAATCTTGCGAGAAAGAAGAAATGGAAAAAAAAGAGAGAATTGGGAAGAAAGAGAAAAACGTATGTACCGCGCGGACGAGCCACCACCCACGATCCTACACGTTTAAAGACGTACTAAAAAACCAGCCACAGCAACAACCTTTATCTTTCATTGTATAGTAATCATCGATAGGTATATATATATATTTATTTATATATATATAGATATATATATATAGTTTGACATGAATTATGGATTAAATTAATCGGCTCTACTCAGTGTATAAAGACGAGAGGCAAAGAGAAATAATCGAGGAAGACATAAAAATGAACGTTACGAGGAGGGGAAAAAAAAATATCTTCACACCGAGGAGAAAGAAAAGAGGGTTATCGACTAATGAATAACTTAGCACAATTATATATGCGAAATGAGGGAAGCGTTAAAGCGTATTAAAGTTCGTTTATTCTTTTTTTTTTTTTTCCTCGTGCGTACGCGCGGCTGTTGATAATCTACGCTATATCGATGATAATACGTTTTTAGAATGAAATTTCGAACTGGCGTGAGGCAACGGAGTTTGTCGAACCGCGCGATTATCACGATAAGCCACGAATACGAACATCGCTGAAATAATTGCATAATAAATGAAAATTCTGGTTTACGAAGATGATTGAAATGCAAGAATAAAAGGAGTAATTTACCACGCGCGCGCAGAAAAAGGACCATTGGATGGGTGTATCGGAGAATGTATTCGTCGTTTGTTTTTTTTTTTCTTCGGGACACGAGTAGAAACGAGAGACAGAGGAATATAATCGTCGTGTTTTACGAATTAGATAGTGAAGAATCGCGATACGCTGATAGTATTAAGTCAATTGGGGTGGCCGCTGCTGGGGATTTCAAAAATCTTTTTGTTCCCGTTTTTTGTTGGTTTTTGTTTTTTTTTCTTTTTTGGTTTTTTTTTTTTAGTCAAGCACGATGCACCTGCGCGCAACGATAATTACGAAGGGAGGAAGAAATGAGAAATATAATCGTATAGATTCACACATAAAAACACGAAAACACACGAACACACAAGTTTCATGACGAGAAGTGTAACCGCGAAAAGGAGATGAAAGGCGCGTACGAAGAGATAAAAACCAAATAAGGGAAGAGGAAGGGACGAGAGGAAAGAGCACGGATGGGTTCGTCGGATCGATCGCATAGGCCAGCGGACGATCCTTGACGACAAGCTTCCCCGCATTTCCCCCTGACCCTGGACGCTCGTCGCGTACGGAGAGAGAGTGAGGCGCTTTTTTGACCCCGAGAGTACAAGTGCTATCCAACGTGGGGAGAAAGAGCGGAACGAATCAGACTAGGTTTAATATCCAAAACCGGAAATTACGAGAATTGGGTCATTTGAGGAAAATCATTTGGATGAGAATGTTGAGGATGAAAACAGGCCTCGTAAAAGGCTTGTGTCTTTAAGAATTCGAGGAGTACAAGCCAATAAATGTTTAAATAATGATAAAGTAATACGAGAGAGAGAGAGAGAGAGGAAAGCAACAATTTGTACATTCCATTAATATGAGTTCGTTCAGTCCAGGCGAATACCCGAGCATCGAAAAACATCTTCCTGGAACAGGACACGAGGGAGCCATCCTTCAACGAGAATTCACAGCTACTCTTTGGGATGCGTGTCCAATCGCGATACGAGACGTGAAGATATCAATCTGGAATCCACCGGTTTGATTGCCTGGGAGCTGGCAATTATTCCTGTCTGATTCTTCGGCCGAGAAAACTTCCTGTCATCTTGGCTATTCTCGGTCGTCAACTTCGTCTCGTCAAGGATCATCAGAAATTCTTTGATACCTCGAAGACATCAGGAAACAACGGCCAGGGACTTGCGATTTATCGACTTTGCGCAGTATCTCCTTGAGCACATCCGGCTCAACGTACACCTGCATTTCCGGCCGAGGAAAATAGAAATACTCGACGAGACATCGATCGATGGTAAAAACACGACCAGGCCAAAACCCTCTGGACTAATCATCGAACCTTTCGAGCATATCACAACGAGTGAAAATTCGAAAAAACCGCCGATTCGAGAACGAAAGATCTCTCGCTCGAAAATGCTTCTGTACGACACGAACGTTCTTCTGTATCGAAGAATAACATGAAAATTGTCACTCGACACGGCCGGGGGGGAGAATACGGGGAAATAGAAAAACAAAGAATTCAAGAATTATTCGGAGATCCAAAATCGAAAAGATTTTTTTCTCTTTCTCCGTAGGAGTCGAAGAAAAATTAATAATCCAGCGTTATGTCATCCGCAAATCTGAATAAACGCCGACTGGAAGATGAGTCGTAATAGTATTGTGAAGAAAAAAAAAACACGAAAATTCGTACCAAGGGAAGATATCGATTAGGGAAAAATAGGAAGAAATGCAACAACGGATAAAAAAACAGATTTATTTAAATCGTGTTAGCGCGTTGAGGTGTGGCGGTGGCAGCTTGCCTTTTTTTTTTGTTTTTTTGTTCTTGTTTTTTTGAAAAACGCAACTTCCGGTGCAAGCATTCGCGATTCACATTTTTGTTCTCGCGATACGTTATACGATTAGCTGAGAGAAAGCTGGGAAAGAAATAATAATTATAACGATTCCTATTATTGGACGTTCGAAAGAAACGAACCGAAACTTACCTTGTTCGACAAAAAACCCTTTCTCGTAACGATTCTGGGCTATCGGGAATCCAAAAATGCATGTATCGAATGTAACAAAAAAAAAAGAAGAAAACATATTCCGTAAGGTATAGCGTGTGATGTACATACCACCCTACACTCTGCTTCGAGATCTACGTAACTGCACGTTTTTTTTAGGCTAGTCCATAGGTGTCTGTTATTGGGGAGGAAAAAAAAACCAAACTTGAGAAAGAAAAATATCCTTGTGTTGAACGAGAGACCAAAAGCGAGAACGTCCATTTTAGGAAGGACTTAAATAGAAGAAATGGAACGTAGATAAAATGGAAAAGTCGAGTCGAGAAAATTGTAGGCTTGAATGTGAAGGAAACGCTGCTGCCGCTGCCACCCTTGATGATGATGCCCTTTTGGCAAGAAAAAAAAAAAGGACGATCCTCCCTCGCCAAACCCCCCATCCCAAAGAGTACTCTATCTTCCAGTGTTACTAGTAGGATTCATTGTTGAGCGCTGAAAGTGATACTGATCAATATTATTTATGTTATGATTCGTCCTCGATGTTACAGAAAACAAAACTTACGAAAAAAAAAGAGATACAAGGAAAATAAAAAAAAAAACAACCGTGTTTAATAAAAATTTAATTTGGACAAACGCCCATCGACCTCTTTCATCTCCGTACAGTCCTGTGTGTGTATTTGCATTATCGTTAGAATTTTATAATTAATAAAGGAAACGATGTTGTGAAGACTATGGGCTATTCTGTGTCGATGTAATTCGTTGTTCGAAAAACGACTGAAAGATCGGAGAAGAAGAACTGATCTTCTGTGGCTGATGGATGCAGGAAAAATCTTCGTTTCACGAGGTGAGGAAATTCGTCGGAAAATTAACGATTTCGAAATTAAGAGTCCTATTTTTTTGTATTTATTTTTTATGTGGCAAGATTAATGATTTTTTATTACGTCAGCAAGTAAATTGCAATTAAAAAATTTTTTTTACCAAATATTGACGGATAGACATTTCGAAAAATTATTTATTATTGTGCCAGTAATTAGACTCAAAAAAAAGGAAAAGATTGTTGGAAACTTCAAAAAAAGAAACAGGAAAAAATCCATTTATCAAAAAAGTTGTAGGTGGGCGAGAGTAATAATTTCGTCAAAAATTTTCGAAGAAAAATGTATAATTCCTCCACAATGTCGAACTGAAAAAAAAACAATTTGTACAAAAAATCGTGTGCAAGTTCGCAGAGACGAAATTTCTTCAACCGTAACGAGTTAGAAACGAAAAAAAAAAACAGAAGAAGAAATACATCGTCGGAACATTTCCATCGACAATTGCTGACGATCGTTAATACTGAATTGTTGAAGTAGGTGGAATTTTTCACTTTTTTTTTCGCATACTTTTACCGAACGACTGACGTTTGAAAATTTCGACTTGTCTCGCGTTTCATTTTCGATTTATACAATTCGAATGAACCGCGAACAATTCTAGGCGAAGAAGCAATAATGGCAGTGGAATATTAAAACATTGTCTAATCGAACGCAAGACACGAATAATTTTGGTAACCGGAAACGTATGCTGCGTCACTCGTCCGTCACTCATCGTAACTAACGGCCTATCCAGCTGACTTGGCAATGTCTTTCATATCGTCACAATGACGATTCAAAATTTAGTTTATAATCTTGGCAAATTCTCGTGGAAAAAAAAAAGTGTAAAACCCACTTGAGGTTCGTTTCGACCTGTCTTGAAAACGCGCACTCACGCCCTACATATTACCATTCAAAGCTGTCCACGTCGCAGTTACTCGAGTGCAGAAATATCCGATCTCCAATTACGCTGGGTAGCCAATTGCAATTTTTCCTTCTGTCAATTCATTTCTAGACGTAGTCACCAATTAAGATACCAAGATTTCATTTTAAAAGAAATTACAGGTAAAGATTTATGTGGAACGTTACAAAAACGCCTTTTTGGAAATTCTTGCAATATTTCGGAAACTAATTCCTCCGAGACGTTTGAAAATTGATCTATCATAGAACAGGAAAATCGGCGAATTTAGAAAGAGGAATGAAGGTACGATATTAATTAATTAGAAATATAATTTCTGTTGAACGTCATCGGGAGTTTAAAGATTCATTATTCAAGGATTTTTTATCTGGCAATCATTTATTAGTGATTTAATCAGTTTTAATTAAATATAAGTATTTATATTGTATTGTAATGTAATTAATCATAATTATATTCGTTTAATGAAATAATATCTTAATTAGAAATATTATTAATTGTTTTTATGAATAAATCTTCATTAAATGTTTGATAGAATAATTAAAGATAAAATATTGACCAACAAAAATTGTTATTTATCACGAACATCATCGGATTTTTATAAAGAATTTTCAACTTCCAATAAGTGTCAGGCGAAAATCTAAAATTTAAAAACGACGGAATTTTTCGCTACGCAATTTTCAATTTTTAGTGTACTCTTCAAAATCCCAATGTTGATGTCTTTTTTTCGTTTCCGCAAAACTGCAAGTACAACCAAAAAAACACAATTTTTTATTCCGAGCTTTCAGGAAATAAAAATTCGTTTGGGTTTGTTTGGGTTTCTTGGATTTTACGAAATTTGACTCTTGTTTATCTGCGTTTCCATCGATCCGATCAAATCCGTACAATCATTGAGCGAAGGTCACGAAAATGATTTTTAATGGATACTGAACACTCTAAGGTACGAAACAGGTAAGCTTGGTGTTTGCTTTTCGTAAGTTGCGTCCGTTTGTGTCTGGAAGCTACGACCGAATAAACGTCTACCGATAGAGTCGTTCCAGCGATTTTTTCATCAATCAACGGTTCCGAGGTAAAATTTTATTAGTTTGAGATGAAGGTGCTCGATTGGAGCGTTCTTACATGTACACGATCCGGTTATCACTTCGCCGGAACGTTAACTCCGATCGCGATGAAAACGGCGTTTCATCGCCACGAAAAGTTCTAAATTTCTATGAAAAAAAAAAGTCTACCTGTACATTAATGAGTTTCAAACGAATACTATTTTTTTTTACCGTAGACAATAAGTTTACTTCGATAATAATTCAACTTCCGGTTCCATAAAAACCGGCTCCAAAAAAAATTGAAAACGAAACAAAAAAAATGTCTAATAGAAAAAAGCATGTAGGCGACAATTGACAAATTAAAATTATTTTTTCTAAAAAAAAAACAAAACTTATGCAATTCCAAAATGCAACTTTTATGGAACTTTGCGACTGGAAAAAATGCTGTATTTTTCAAAATTTAAAGGTAGTAATCTTGGGCCTCAAACTTCGTTGCAAATTCTGCACGAAGATTTCTTCACGACTGAAGAAAATTCGCGAACGGTGAAACAATAAGAATGGGGAATACACGAGCATCGTAAATTATGATTGAACCTAAGAACAATTTTTATTGGGAGAATTAATAGTTCCTTTCGTCGTGATATATATAGATATATATATATATATATATATATATATATATATATATATATATATGTTCGTTTTTCGTTTTTTTTTCGTTTGTTTTTCACTTCTAGATTACGACCAATGAAAATTGATTCGCGAACGCAAATTTTTGTTTGTGAAATAATACTGGTGTTATTATACATGGATTTATTGTGATCTCGATAAAATAATAACTCGTCAGGTGAAAAAAAAACATAAGGGAGAGGCAAAAAAAAAAATTCAGGGACAATGTGTGTTTATGTGTGTGTGTGCACGATCGCGAGCGTTACAATCAATTACGACAAGTACAACACGACGAGGAAAAAAAGACCGTGGGAGCGCTTGAAATACGTACGTATTTATCTTTTTCCCCCTATTTTTAGGCGTATCGTTTTGTGAATCAGCTGATGATCGATATCGAATTTCCGATCAATCGCACGGTTACAAGTCCTTCGATCATTACTGCTTTTTTATTTCTTCCTTATTCCTTTCTAGACTCCCTTTTTTTTCCTCGTTTGCTCGTATATCCGTTCATCGGTTACTGGTACAACGAAACGTAATAACGTATACCAATATTAAATATTAAACACTAATTATATCGAGTCGCAATAATACATGTACGTCACGTCATAAATCCAAAATGGATCAACGGAACGAAAAGATTTTCTCCTCGCAGCTCGATCGATACAAATTAGAAGTCTTCGGCAAAGAAAGCCAGTGGCGAGAAAAGGATTACAATCTTCGATGCCTAACGGACGAAGGAAGAAAACTTTTATGGATATAAAGCGCGTTTACCGAATCCTTTTTCCTACTCGTCGAACACTCGTCGTCAATGAATTATAATATCGCAAAAATAGCCCTGTCGAAACGTAAAAAAAAAAAAAACAAGTGACATTGAAAACAAGGGAAAAATCAAATCAGCGAAAAAAAAAAATTAAACGCAAAATTCTCAATTCGCAAAAATGGACAAATTTTCTTTACTGCCTGTCGTGTCTTCTCATCGAAACAGCGGGTACGTCGACGAATCTTTTTTTTTGTTTCTTCTCGTTCTATAACTAACTGTTTTTTTTTTCACCGTTCTTATATCTTTTTTTTTTTTCTTTTTTTTCCGTGTTGTAATTTACGAAGAGCGACGTTTGGGTCGCGAATCTTCAGCTACTTTTTTTACTCCTTGAGGGGAAAAATAGTAAGAAGCTTGGAGAAGTATGTTTTTTTTTTTTGTTTGTTTCTTCGACTCAACACTTCAGCCCGGTGATTATATTGCCGCATCGATTTCGCAGTAACAATATATACATCGTATTGTATTCACACCGACGTATTTATCGCGTCGCGCGTATACAAGGATTACAAAACGGACACACGCACTCCCGCAAAACCTTTAAACACACGTTTATAAGTCGATTCGTGAAGCGTGTGTTTGCGAGTGTGCCACATGCCAAATATACATTTTCCGACCAATTATTTTTTTTTTCCCTGCGCGTATTCGCGTGTATCGTCCGCTAGAGCAGTAAAAAGAAAAAGCACAAACGCAGGTTTGAAACAACCAAAAGTCTGATGACGAATATATATATATATAATAATAATAATAATATTAATAATAATATATGTATATACGATAAGTTAGTACTGGGAATGGAAGGAAAAAAAAAAACGTTAATCCTGACGCAAGGGCAAAGAATTTAATTATTGCACGAAATTTCAATGGCTGAAGAATCGCACTGCATCGATACTGCACAGATCGACCGGTCTGAAGATAAAGACTCGAGATTTTGTATTTTTTTTTTTTCTTCTTTTTTGTTTATTCGATTTTTTTTGTTTCACGCTAAAGAGAACTTCCGAGGCGAAAAGTGTGGAAGCAAAGGCCGAGGGAAAGAGATAGAGAGGGAGAAGAAAAAGAACAGTGAAGGGTAAGAAAAAAAAAAAGAAAGTTGAAGGACGACAATCGTCGATATAACGGGGCGGGGCAGCCCATGTCTGTAATAAATTACACCAAGGCGTATTTTTTATTTTCTTATATATGGTTTTTGTCGTGTCTTTTCTTTTTTTTTTTTCGTTCTTTTTGCTTTTTCCTTCTTTCTTTTTTTGTCT
>JAPYZJ010002151.1:0-35861 GCA_030522765.1 Ophioninae sp. B BG-2022a
AACAGTATTGTACTGTTTGTATGGTCACCATTGGAAAGGCTGTCCTGAAAAAATACCATCATTTTTTTTCAAAAGGGTTCTCACAACAGCCACTGCACGGAAAATTCTCAAATGTCCTGGTGTCTACCATTACAAACGAGTTTCCTCATATAATTCACAAAAATGAACCTAAATGAAAATTGCAAGCAGATAACGAAAGAACAGCTTTGTGTGTGTGAATTCCAATGGTTGTATATAGGGGTTAGAAAAAGTCCTCACAATCGCCATTTGACCAATATATATATATATATATATATATATATATATGCATGTTTTCATCACATTGTTGCTTGATGAAAAACTAAAAAGCAAAAAGACGTCAGTTTATCGTCAGAGAATTCCAGGAATTTTTCATATAATTTATATTCTATTATTCTCGTTATATGTTAGTCCCAGGGCGTTCAGTCGTGCTATAGGAGTAAATGTCTCTGTCGCTCGGTCTAGTTAGCTTTCTCTCTCTCTTTTTGTCGTCACAACACGGAAACGCTGTTGTCGTCGTGCTCGAAAGAAGTCAGATTTACAGAGAAAAAGTGAGCGGGACGAAGGCGAGATAAGGAGAACGGTGAAGGGTCCTTAAGGATGTCCTTTAACCTTACTCTACCCTGGCACGTTGTTGTATTATAGAGGCCTTATTATCGTGCCAAGGAGCATTAGGTAGGATGTACGGCGAATATAATTACGCGGGAGGCTGGTGGCGTGTAATATGGTAAGCGAGAGGGAGGATTCCATCATTTTTCAAGCCCTAGTTATTTTTTGTTTGTTCTTTTTTCGAATACTTTTCTACTTTTTGGGCTATCGACGAAAAACGTATAAACGCCATTAACGAAAAAACTAACCCTGCAGATACATCTCTACAAAAATCCCTTTTTTGCCATCTAGGAATAATCACACTCGAGTAAAAGAATGCAATAAACAAAATCCTTTTCGTTTCAGTGGAGAACTCAGAGTGAACATTTCGACCGATTTCAAACGAAAGGGTGCGTACATACGAAAAGCTGAGATTCGAAACTGGCAGAGGGAAGACGAAGGAAAAAAAAAGGAAATCCCCAGGATTCCTCATTGGGCTTCTCATCTTATGCCTACACGCTTTTCTCATCTTCGTCCCGTCCAAATATCCCGACCCCGTGTCTCCGCGAGACGTTTCGACCCCCTCTAATTTGCGTTTCCACGTTTCTTCCTCCCCCGTTCTAATAATACATCCCGGTAGAATAAATTCAAGAATTACAGGTCGTCGTCTCCGGTGAGAAAAAAATGCGGAGAAGTAATAGGAAGGTGGGGTTCCGAGGGTAGCCAGTGGAATGGGAGAATCGTCGTTGGGGTCGTACTTCTCGTGAAATATACGTCGGAGAGACGGTGTTAAGGCAAGGGTAAAAACGAAGAGAAAGAGGGTTCTCGTAAAGGAGGAAGGGCTGAGAAGAATAACAACAGGAAGAAGAAGAAGAAGACGACTAAGAAGAAGAAGAAGAAGGGTTGGCATTTCTGAAGACGAGACTTATATGTATATGCAGGAGGCAAAGAGCGAGACATTGGGTAGAAGAGGAGGTTGGGAACTAGCGAGGACTTCCAACAGGGGATGGTTTTGAGGCCGGAAAAACAAGAGAGATGCTGCAAAGATGGTAGAGCAAAGGAGAGAGAGAGAGAAAGGAGCAAGTTGAGGGGGGAAACACAGAGTACCTATACATTGTACGAGTGAGTCAAGATCGGAGTAGGCAAAGGAGAGAAAGACGTTTCTGTGCATATATCTATAATTAAACCACAAAGGGAAATAGAGAACCGGAACGCGTTACCAGTGGGCGAGGGGATGGCAGTTTTAACCCTCTCGTTCTTCGGGGGACCTCTCGACGGGAAAGACCGAGACGGAGTCGAGACGGAGCTCGATATAGCAAGGTGAAGTATGGAATAGGTGGAAAAAGGGGGTACGGAGATTGTAGGGGGATTGGTCCGCGCGAAGGGAAAACTTTTCGGAGTTTGTCTCCGTGGCCCAACCACCGAGCGTGGCGTCGTCGTTCCTCCTCCGATCGTCGCTCTTCGCTGAAGTTTTCACCCGAAGGACTTTTGCGAAGGTACGAAAGCGAGTGAGCGAGAGAAAGATGGAATTCGAAGGAAAGCGTTGGATGCAGGGGTGGGTTCGGTAGAAGAGTGGAAACGAGTGAATACCGACGATATCGCAACGCGATCCGTTGGAGGTCCATCTGTCTATCGTTTTCCCAGAACAGCGCGGGGGGAGAACTCCGGAAGAGAGACCGGAAGCCGATCTTTTGCAACCTGGCCTGGCGCAGTGACATCACGAGGTATCGCGTCTCGCTTCCAGGAAACGGAAAGGGACAGGCGGCGAAGGATGAAAAGCATTGGGTTCTCTCTCTCAATCTCTCGGGATAGAAGAGCCAACCCGGGAAACTAAATCCGCGCCTGCTGTTCGCTATGAAACCGTAACACATGCTTGCGATTGTTTTTCCACTATCGCGTTTCGAGCTCTCTATCTCTTCGGGCTTGGATGTGCAGCCTCTCGCCAGGTCGAAACCCAGGAGTATCAACGTGTATTATTGAATCGGTGGAGAGATCACGAGAGACGATTGCCCATATTATATCAAATCGATGAAGGGCTTGCACTATGCAACGCTGTCTTTGCACAATCCGAAAAATCGAAAGCATCGACGGAAATCTACATTCAAGAATTTGTCTTTCATGACTGTCAAACAGCAATAGCTATGTAGTTTTGTGAACAATTTTTTGTGATATGATAAGTAATAGTAGATAATAAGGTATCTGACCCATGTAACGCCCACCTTATTTGTTTTTGGGTACAAAAGTAGAACGATTAATGTTGAAATGAAACAAAAATGTTTATTTAATTATTTATTCAATAATCAACGTATTAACAATAATTTTGGTTTAGGAAACAATTTTTCACTATTAACTATAAGCTTTTTTTTTTGAAAAAAACGTCTTTTGGGCCTTATTGAGACCATTGTTCCTAATGAGGAACCCGTTGTAACTTCTTACAAAGAAAATAAAAAAATATATAATCTGATTGACTTCATAAGTGAATCAGGCTCTATCAATGTGCGTGATTGAGGCAGATTTATCTCCACTCGAAGCTCGTTTAAAAAAACAATCAACTGGCCAGAAGATTTCTTGAACTCGATCCGTCATTTCGATTTTCTCATCTTTGACAGCACTAGCTCGACATCTACGTACTTGAAAACGCGCCCAGCTTCGATTAATCCATTTGTTCATTTCGATCGATTAAAACCCTTTGGAAGGTTTTTCCTTGATGAGATTTTAGGGTGTTCCGATCTGTGAGGATCATGGTATACCTACGTCTATATTGCATCTTTCATGTTCTTTTTTTCATCGAGCACGCTCGAAACGTTCCACGGGAGGTTCCAGCATTTTGTAGGAGGGCCATGACAAATACCAACGTGTTACAGGACGAGCTTTCGGGGATCTTTCGTGGGATATATATGTATGCAAATGAACACGCATACGGGATGCTCCTCGTGGCAAAGTGTGCCGATCTCTCTTCTCCTGTCTGTGCAGTAAAATACCGTACCTACTGCGCAGAATGTCAAAGCTTCTCTCGTCTCTCCTGCTCCAAATTTATCTTTTCCCCGTATCTCTTTCTTCCTTTTCCGTCGTCGCCCTTAAAATTTTGCACTCTTTGGATATCTCTGTCTCTCTCCCTCCCACTCTTGCATCCTTTTTCTCGTCATCTACATACATGCATATCCTGATTTTCACTCGCTCTCGCGGGTCGGGTTTTCTCTTGTGCAACTCCTGGCATATCCTTCAACCGAGAAATTCTTCCTTTCTCCCTCGCCCTCAACTGAAATACGGACGGCTATATACTCTTCTAATTTTGTCCGGCTAGATGATGAGAGAGAAAAAGGGAGGAGATAGAGGACTCTCGATCCTTTTCCCTCTCATTCTCTCTCTCTGTCTGGTCGTGGCTAATGTGGCATCACACAGGGCTCTCGTGGTATATACGTCCGTCCTGGACAATAAATGGGTCGTAAAAGCAGTGCATCCCCATGAACTCTCTCTCTTTCTCTCTTTATTTTTCTCTCTCTCTATTTCTCGTTGTACTAAATGCACCGCGGTGTACGAGTTTCTCCGCACATTTTACCTCTTTGTCTACGTTTTCCTCATTTCTGTCTCACTCTTCGTTTATCACTATCTTTTTCTCCCCCCCCCCCCCTCTCTCTCTCTACCTTGGTTTTCTCACCTCTAGGTATTATTTTTCTTCGTCCTCTCTTTCTCAGCTTTCGAGGTATACACACGACGAGAATTTCTCCAGCCACCCTCAACGCATCATCCCTCTTTCCTTCGCTTTATCTCGCGATCTCTTGTTCGCCCGTTTGTTCGCTTATTCACCCCGTTTTCTTTTTCTTTTTTTTTTCGGCAAATCCGCTCCCTTTCTACCGCGCTTTTATTTTCTCCTCGTTCCTTTCACTCTCCCTTTCGCTGCGCTTTTTAAACTCGCACCTCTGAGAAAGAAGGAAATCGAGACGAAAACTTTCGTGGTATTCCCGCGGGCGCGTTTGTTCGTTTCATTAAGAGAACAAACGTGGTCAAGACCTTTGCAATATTGTATATCCGTGCTCCGGAAATAAAGGCACTATTTTTTTTGCATAGGAGTATTTCCGGTACGGAGAAGTGGAAAAAAAAGAAGTGCTGTACCGTGATTCGACTGTCGATTAATAATTGAAGATCGTGCTTTTCCTTTCTCGTCCTCTCGTCACTTCCCCCTCCCCATTTTGTATTCACTTTAGCGCTGGCTCGAAAGCTTGATGAAGCTTCGATAAATCGATCGTTTTTCATCAATTCGCTCGTACTCTTTATGTACATAATGACAGTAGAGAGACAGGAATAGGGAGAGGTAGCGACTAAACTATCAGCTTCAATAGCGTCGAATTGCATTGCTGTCTCTATTTGTGTACTGTGCACAAATTCACAGTGGTCCATATTAAAACCGCCATGAAATATTCAGGCGAGCAATTCTCGGCTGATATCATTGTCATCAATGATTAAACGTTTGGGTATTGATAAGATTTCATCGGCGAATATAAAGTAATCCAATAAGAAAACAAAAGCAAAGATCTTCCTGGCTTAAATTATAATGCGTCGGTAGCAAGAAATAATAAATTGACTTCAAATGTGTAACG
Source organism: Ophioninae sp. B BG-2022a (assembly GCA_030522765.1). Classification (NCBI taxonomy): domain Eukaryota; kingdom Metazoa; phylum Arthropoda; class Insecta; order Hymenoptera; family Ichneumonidae; species Ophioninae sp. B BG-2022a. The sequence continues at coordinate 5,205 of JAPYZJ010002151.1, forward strand.
CCCACAAAACACAATTGTCTTGTATTTTTTTTATTCCATGTTTATTAATATACATTTTCTTGCCGTTTTTCATTGGGGTTGTCCAATTAGTATTCTGAAATTCGTTTAATGATTCTGGAAATATAATCATGTGAACTAGGGTAAATTATTTCAATACGTTCCAACGGTGAAAATTACAATGTTATTATTATTAAACAAATACTGTGTGGAATTCTGTAAAAGCATTGATGGGTAGGACGAATTGATAATTATCGAAATTCATTATCGTCCCAAACAACGTAACGTACTTCATTTCGAAAATAACGAAACATTGACTGACAAGCAACGAAAAATGTATATATGAAAACAAAAGATAATGATATAATAATATACCGAGTATATTTATAATGAATGAATCTTTAATGAATATACATGCGTATACATATAATATTGATTATATATTTGTTTATTATACATATACTGTACAGGGTGTCCCACGTAAGATTGTCATCCGTGAAATGGGGAGTTGGGCGTGAAATTCCGAGTCGATTGATATAAGCATGTATGGTTCCCGGATCAACCCCGGAATTGTTATTAATTTTTATAGGCAACTGATCAGGCGCGCCCGTTTAGCGGGCTTAGCCTTGAAATAATAATTATATTTAGACGTTTAGTGTCATAGATCCATGACGATGTATTTTTATACCTTGAAGACAAATCCATAATTTAATTCGCATTGAACTCTCCATTTCTAGGGAAAAATGTCGAAAAAATATTCTAGAAAAGGTTTTTCCTATTTTCCCAGTCTAATATTGCACTTTCGGCAAAATTTCGGGCATATTCCCAATCAGCGAAAAATTTCCGATTAAATAGACCCTTTTAAGAGTTTAAAAACGGAAAAAAAATTTTTCGTCGTCCCTGGTCACTTTTCCAGAATCTCAGAAATCACGATATTTCAAAAGGTCGTAGAGTAGGCTTTTTCTATGCGCTGGAGATTTATGTAGTGTGTTTGGAAAAGGTTTTTGCCTGACTTAAATAATGGCGTTGGAATCATATCGAAATCTCTCATAGTTTTCCCGGAAAGTTCACTTGAAAAATGGGAAAAAAAGAGGCAAAGGGGTATGTATGGAAAAATTGGCAACAATCGATGGTCCAACTTTGAAATTCTGCCAAAAATCGGAAAATCATCGGATTTGAATTTTTTAAATAATATTTTGAAGAAAAAATCATAACGAAGTGATTGAGCACAGAGTGGAGTGCCAAATCCTAAAGGAAAAAAAGTTATCGATGATTGAGTGAAAAAACTTTTTTTGCCCTGAAATCCAAAAAAATTCTGAATTTTTAATATTTTTTTTAATGGTCTCTCTTGATGTAATTTGATCCCCTGAGCACGAATCTACCATTAATTTCCCCCAAAACCCAACATTTTCATGGAAAATTCGTAAAAAACTTCTAAAAACAGGAATTTCACGATTTTTCCATGAAAATTTTGGGTACACAGACTTTTTGTTGGGGTATACCAATATCTCAGAAAAATCGGTTTCCCGTTCACTGGTCGATGCACCAGCCAACCACGGGTATGCGGTCACCGATCCAAGTATCAGCCTCCCCCGACGCGGCTTAACTTCAGTGATCACCCGAGTCGCACTCCGAGCCACCATCGTCGGTATACGTGTGTAGTAAGTAAATACAATAATATATATGATATATCTTAGTGTGCAATTTTTTCTCGCTCGTTTAAACAGAAAATGGGAAATGGGGAAATAACGTTAATCCGTCTACGTGGACTTTTTTCAGGCTCGTTTCCATGCACCCAAGGTGCACAAACATTTACTCAATTCGCAATCACCTTTAAGAGACGAATCTGAAAATTAAGTTCTTTTCGTTTTAATTTAATGTCAGCTGCCGAAGTCGCCAAGCTTCGGTATATCAGCTGAAATTGCTGAGACGTGTATATTGGCGTTTGCGAGGCGAAAGCACGGAGCTGAAGACACGGGCGAACTTCACGTCACTTTGCAATTAGTACGCGTTTCGGAATTTCAGGTTTAATTGCGTCGTCGTTCGCCCGCGCGGAGTACAAAGTTGCGCAGCCGAGTCATAATCCAAGCAAGCGAAATTGGCGCTACAGGAAAGAAGAGTTATTGGAAGAAGTAAACACACTTTTCACTCGCTACTTCTTCGAACGTCGCGATTTCATTTTTTCTTTCTTTCTTTCTTTCTTCCTTGTTGTCGTCATTGGACCAACGAACTGGCGCCTGTTTTATGTTTCCTATTCGTTATCCTTCCGGTTATAGGAACCCGGAAACTCTAACGACTCCGCTTCAAAAGTTGGGCGATAGCGATAAAAAAAAAACGCCTGCGGTATTTGGCGTCTTCCAACGAGCTGGCTTAGCAAATTACAACCTAACCGCGACGCAACTTTGTTCGAGTTCTTTGCCAAAATTCATGTCCAATTACGACTCCATTGGACAGCTACAACTGCAGTATCGCACTGCTGCGCCTGATGAAAAAAAAATATATATATATTCGTCAACTATCAACTTTCATCGATATAAAAAATCAATTTTCCAGGTAAGTACGATATTCTTTGTCCGGCTGGAATTCGTTTCCAAACAATGGCTGATTACTGGCTGAAATAGGTGAATTTCAATCTGAGATTAGGATCGATTACAGTTTCTCCAATTTCCATTATTGCCGATCCTGCAAAATTGATCCTTTCGATTTATGGCCTCTTTAGGCCTCCAAGCACCCTTTCGTATCCAATTATAAGTAAATTTTCATCTGCAGTTTCATCATTTCCTTTCGACAAAGAATTTTTATTTGGAACCGCAAATTGTGGTTTAAAAACAAATTTTGCTTCGTTTAACGTATGCCTTTGGGCTCAAACAGCTATCTCAGGTTTATTTATGCAATAAGGTATAAATGTAGGGTATTGTGGTTTTGCTGAAAATACGGTATTTCGGAGCGAATAAAAATGTCTGTTCTGTGAAATTTGTTTTTTTTTTTAAATGAAAAATCGTCAACTATCTTAAAACTTTTTTTTGTGCATACTGTCTACTTTATCAAATTCGGTCAGTGTGAGAAATGGCTCTTCAATAAAAGAAATGTAATCTTCACAATCTGTTTTTTATAAAAAAAATCGATTATCTAAAAAACTGTTTTCTATAAAAACCATTTATTCTTTAATATTCGTTTTTCGTAAAAAATGTCTGTTTTCCAAAATTTGGTATCTATGAAAAATGTTTATCTTATAAGAAATATCTACGCTATACTATATTGTTTACAAAAATAATTATTTCCAAAAATCTACTTTCTATAAAAAATATCAATTCGTTAGAAATGTTTAAAAATCGAGTCTAGAATTCGATTTCAATTTGAACCCAGGTGCCAACCTTCTTTTCATTCATTGAAAATTACTTCACGCATTTAGTAAAGCAATTTTCATTTTCCGCACGGGAGAATAGCCATTTGACAGACACTCAGCGATCCAAATGCCGTTTTCTATTTCACGTCTTTCTTTCTATGTTCTGATGGGATTTCACGATCCTTTTCCTTGCAATTTCATCTCACGCAGTACTATATCGCTAGTATAGCGCGGAGTCTCTCTCATCGAATCACCGTGTAAAGTTTTCATGAAGAGGGCACCGAAATAAATTTGCAAAAATTGTGCCTCGCTAAGCAATTTCTTCAATACGATTAATGCTACAGTATTGAAATGTACAACATTGAAACGTGACATGAATTATATTTTCTTTCCTTATTATCTTCCAGCGTATGAAATAACATCAATTTATATCGAAGATCTCTAATAAAGTTTCTAAAAAACGTTTCGATGATTTTGCAGTTAAAAACCACCGAGCAGAATTGGGAATAAAATAAAACAAAATTGATTCTCATTGCGTTCCAACGAGGTGAACTTTATCATCCACATAATCCAAAATGAATCGTGAGGCTTCAATTTGGTGAGTTCGACCAGCCAGTTTCAGCTACGTCGCAGCTGCTATTATTCCTGTTACTATTGCTGCCGTTATTATGTGAGAAGTCTACGAAAGGACGACGACAAGAACGATTTCCTTTTGAGGATTCTCCCAGTGTACTCCCAGCCAGGCGGATCTCTCGTTCTCTCATCCTCCAGTACATAATTGCTCACGTACGTACAACTGTACGGGACTCATGCCACTGCACCGCCCAATTAAACGTCTTTGCAGACGGACGTTGCGAGTTTTCTTCCCCGTCGTCATTCTCCGAGCAATTCTCCCTCGACTCTGTTTCCTCCATTTTCATCAAGACCTCTCCCTTTTCTTCTCGTTTTCCGGATCTTCTTATCAGTCTTCATCTCGAATTTCTTCCCTCCTTCCTCCCATGTCTCTCCATAAAGCCCGTAACTCCGTTGCGTACCTCCAGACCTTAAAGACCGCTCTCCTAAATTCAATTTCTTCGAACCTCCTGTCTTTTTTTCCCCCGCTATTTTTCCTCTCTTCCCATCCATCCTCACAATTGCGTCGGTAACGGGAACGGTCGAGAGGATTTTTCGATCGTCTGCAACTATATGCCGAAGATGAAGAAAACCCAAGGGGTTCAAGGATTTCTCCTCGCTAAGGGGAGAATTGAGAGCGAAGCACTGTGCGAAACAGTTCTCGTCGTCTCGTTCAACAGCCCTGAAAGGAACGTTTTGCGGACAACGGACATGAAATAAAATTTCTCTTGGGCGAGAAATCCATGGCCTGATCGTTTCATGAGAAAGGAGAGAGACAGGGAGAGAAGGGAGCCTGAATGAAAGGAGAGAACGCTCCTTGAGACGACATAAAATTTCACCTAAGTGTAAAAGAAAAATCCGCCCTTTTCTCATACTTCTTATATATACATACAGCATTGGCCAAAAGTATTAGGCATCCTGTATGTTTTCCTACTTTCTCTAGTTTATCGTAAAAATTGCCATCCACAAAACGAGATTTTCATGAAGTAATTTTATATTTAACGATACTGTTTTAGCTTAGTTCCAAGCAAACGTAATAGTTTTAAGTCCTTTTTAAAATATCAATATTTTATAGGGGTGCCTAATGCTTTTGGCATTAAATAAAAATTATTAAAAAATGTATATATACATACTATATAGATATATATATTATACCTTTTCTAATAATATTTACTTTATTTTAAAATTTATTAAAAACTCTATGAAAAAAATATATTATTAAAAAATAAAATACAGACATTTCCAAAATGACCCACCAGAAATAAAAGACATCCCCAAAGACAAAATAAGAAACGAAAATGGCGCTGGTTTTATGCACTTTAAAACTTCGTCTGGCGAATTAGTGTACGATATTATGTTGACGAGGCATTTAATTTTTTGTCTGAATGGATAACTCACAGGATGCCTTACGCTTTTGAGCAAGGCTGTACACACATATATATATCCGTTCGATAGATGACTTACGAATATACGCTATATATATACCATACAAATCTATATATTCGTTCTTATTCTCATACCACTATTGAACCCCCCATCGAATTCTCAACTTTTCTACTATTTCACGCAAGACTTTTTCTAATAGTATCTCAACGAGACTGAGAGTTCGGCGAAGCCGAAAAGCTCCCGTATCTCATTCCTCTCCCTTCGTCCCTTTCTCCCTTCCCTTGGCCTTGCTCTCTCGCAAAACGAGGGAAACATCGGCTATTCGAAATATTTGTGTGTGTGTGTGTGTGTGTGTGTGTGTGTGTACAAAGGGATGCAGAAAGCTGTACCCGGACAGTTGCGATAATACGCAGGTAATCGTTCGTTCACAAATCGACCAGTGGTGTTAATATCAGAATGGAATATTCTTTCGTAGGATCGTAAAGCTTCAACGTGTACAGAGGGTGTCCCACGTAAGATTGTCATCCGTGAAATGGGGAGTTGAGCGTGAAATTCTGAGTCGATTGATATAAGCATGTATGGTTCCCGGATCAACCCCTGAATTGTTATTAATTTTTTAAGACAGCCAATCAGGTGCGCCCGTTTTGTGGGATTAGCTCCGAAATAATTATTATATTTAGACGTTTAGTGTCATATTGCAGGTCCATGTCGATGTATTTTTATACCTTGAAGACAAATCCACAATTTAAGTCGCATTGAACTCTTCATTTCTAGGGGAAAATTTTGAAAAAATATTCTAGAAAGGTTTTTCGCATTTTCCCAGACTAATTTTGCACTTTCGGCAAAAACTCGGGCATATTCGTAATCAGCAGAAAATTTCCGATTCAATAGACCCATTTAAGAATTTAAAAACGGAAAAAAATCTTTTCCGACTTTCCCGCCCACTTTTCCGGAATCGCAAAAATCACGAAATTTTAAAAGGTCGTAGGGTAAGCTTCTTATTAGCTACGGAGATTTATTTGGTGGGTTTGGAAAAGGTTTTTGCCTGACTTAAATAATGGCGTTAGATTCGTCTCGATATCTCGTATAGTTTTCCCGGAAAGTCCACTCGAAAAACGGCAAAAAAATTGGCAAAGGGGTATGTATGGAAAAATTGGCAAAAATCGATGGCCCAACTTTGAAATTGTGCCAAAAATCGAAAAATCATCGGATCTCAATCATTAAAAAAGCATTTTGAAGATAAAATCATAACGAAGAGATTGAGCACAGAGTGGAGTGTCAAATCCTAAAGGAAAAAAAGTTATCGATGATTGAGTAAAAAAACTTTTTTCGCCCTAAAATCCAAAAAAATTTTGAATTTTGAATATTTTTCTTTATGGTCTATTTCAATGTAACTTAATCCCCTGAGTACGAATCTACCATTAATTTTCTCCAAAACCCAAAATTTTCATGAAAAAATCGTGTTTTTAGAAGTTTTACTCATTTTTCATGAAAATTTTGCGTTTTGGGGGAAATTGATGGCAGATTCGTGCTCAGTGGATCAAATTACATGTAAATGGATCATTTAAAAAAATATTAAAAATCAAAATTTTTTTTTAATTTTAGGGCAAAAAAAGTTTTTTTAACTCAATCATCGATAACTTTTTTTCCTTTAGGATTTGGCACTCCACTCTGTGCTCAATCTCTTCGTTATGATTTTCTCTTCAAAATGCTTTTTTCATTATTGAGATCCGATGATTTTTCGGTTTTTGGCAGAATTTCAAAGTTGGACAATCGATTTTTGCCAATTTTTCCATACCTTTGCCTCTTTTTTTGCGATTTTTCAAGCGGACTTTCCGGGAAAACTATAAGAGATATCGATATGATTCTAACGCTATTATTTAAGTCAGGCAAAAACCTTTTCCGAACCCACCAAATAAATCTCTGTAGCTAATAAGAAGCTCCCCCTACGATCTTTTGAAATTTCGTGATTTTTGCGATTCCGGAAAAGTGGCCGGAAAAGTCGACAAATTTTTTTTTCCGTTTTTAAACTCTTAAAAGGGTCTATTTAATCGGAAATTTTCCGCTGATTACGAATATTCCCGAGTTTTTGCCGAAAGTGCAAAATTAGACTAGGAAAATGCGAAAAACCTTTCTAGAATATTTTTTCGAAATTTTTCCCTAGAAATGAAGAGTTCAATGCGAATTAAATTGTGGATTTGTCTTCAAAGTATAAAAATACATCGTCATGGACCTATGACACTAAACGTCTAAATATAATAATTATTCCGAGGCTAAGCCCGCTAAACGGGTGCGCCTGATTGGCTGCCTATAAAAATTAATAACAATTCAGGGGTTGATCCGGGAACCATACATGCTTGTATCAATCGACTTAGAATTTCAAGCCCAACTACCCATCTCACGAAAGACATTCTTACGTGGGACACCCTGTATATACGCCATCCGTCGTATTTATCAATTCCTCTTCTTCCCTCTCCTTCCTCCTTCACTTGTCTTTTCTCTGTGTCTGAATCTTGGTATCTTTAGCTCTTTCGCACGTTTCCACGCTTTTCGCTCCCTTCGGTCATGGGTATCCCACTGGGCGGGTTATATATCCCGTAAACCGTGGTAGTTTGTTGGTCACGGTGTGCAATCTCACGGAGGGTCAGACGAAGCGTGACGCCATACGCGACCCCTTTATACCCTTCTACATACATTCATGCTTTCGCGTTTATATCTATATACTATTCTTTCACAAAACCCAATCCTCTCTCTTCCAAACGTTGCTGGGAAAAGCTAGCAATGCTTCTGAACCGAAGGAAGCGCGAAGCGAGTACTCGCCACCGGGCCGAGAGTAACTCGAATTCGAAGCTGCTATTGCGCCCTCCACAAACAGAAATAAGTCAGCAGGGAGTGTTCACATCGCCGGACAGAAGTCTCGCTAAAGATAGTTAAAGCGAGGGAAAAAAAACGAGAACGACGCCGAGGGGGTCGGGGGGGGGGGGGGGGGGGAGAGGGGGGGGAGGGTGTTGGGGGAGAGAGGGGGGGGGGGTAAAAGGGCGGTAAAGTTTTCGGTCAGAAATCAAGAGACGATAAAGGCTCTTCTGGCCTGCGGCGGTGTATCGAGGAAACGGAAGTGGAAAATGCGGTTCGTCGTCAGACCTAACGTTTTTTTTCTCTTTTTTTTTTCTTACATCCTTTGCCCAGCTCTTTCGCAATTTTTTATCCTTTTCTGCTCTCTCTCTTTTCAGTGAGCATCGTGGGAGGTTGCGGTTGCCTCGGTATCATCGTAGTTCCGAAGATAACGAACGTGGTGAAAAAAGTGATCAAAGTACGAGGGTCGATTGAAAAGAACTTAGCCTCGATGGCATCACTTTCGTGAAATCGACTTGTTTTCATTTAGCAATTTATTTAGTAGCTGATTCATAAAATAGTCGAAGAGTGGCTTTTATTTTTTTTCGGAATGTGTACTGAGAGATTTGCTTCAACTGTTTTTTTTTAGATATATACAAAAGTCCACTAGAATATGATTTTCAAAAAAATCAACAAGCCGTTGAAACGATGTGATTTCTGAATGAATCATTATTATTTTTTGTGCTTTTGATTTAAATATAATCCATCCAGAAATACCCTGCTCCGAGGCCCCTCATACATTATACCAAATTTCACCGCGGATTGAACGGCAAACACGCGTCAGTATATATAAATATACATGTATGAAAAGTTCGTTTTCATCGCGATGAAACGTATTCATCAGAGTTGCATTAACGAATACCCCAAAAGCATATTTGATCCGCCCGAATCGACACAAGTGGTCAATAATCGAGGGCGTGACGAGCAACTTCACGATACACTCACACGCCTCTATACGTATGTAAGTATTTTCAGCGGTATATAGTGGGTTCGTTTGCGGAAGGTATGAAAAAAGCTGAGGGTGAAATATCTTGGAAGGGAAAATAAACATTAAAGGCTCGTGGACGAACGAAATAGGGGATAATAACGTTTGCGTAAGCTCAAGAGGAATCTCGGAGGTTTCAGAGGCTGAAAGATCTGACCGTAACGCCATTGAAGAGGCCTAGAACGTTTGAAACTTTAAGATAAATGTATTTTTAACAAAATATTTTTAGATTCACAATAAAACCGGCGTATTCGCAATTGAATCAGTTTTCGATCGAGGTCTCGCTGTGACTGTGTAGAATGACGCATTTAGTTGGGTCGAAATAACTCAGGGACAACAAAGTAGGTTGTCCTGGTTATATTTTTGTTTATCTTAACTATTTTTATAGTGCTATTTTGGATCCAGGCAAAGCAACTTTTGAGTTTTTTGGAACTTTTTGAAACAGTTCTTTTTGAATTTTGAAAAGTATTGAAATTATTGATGACTCGACAAGCGTCAGTCAGGGTATAGCGAGACATTTCGATATGTGCCCATCGCGTTCCTCATTGAGTTGTGACATAATTTGAAACTAAATATTTCAGTCTGTCGGGATGGATATTAAAGAGGTAGAATGCAATCTCAATTAGTCATTGAAATTACGATTTTACATGTAAGATTAGTTACCATCACTCATACACGAAATCCCGTAATTCTCTTCTGTATTTTTCGTCATAATCAGTTCCTTCCGTGCTATGTACTGCAGTTACTAATAACGTGGACGTCCATCAAGCGGAGTTCAAGAGTCTTGAAATATTCATTGAAAGTATGCAGTTGGTACGAAGTCGCTCACCAGGGCAGCAGTTAAAATATTAATGTAATGGAACGTAATGAACATTGAACATTTCTGCTAACCTATATACCGCCGTATGATCGTATAAATTTTATGATGAAATTGTGCATGGAAATTGTCGAGAGGTAAACTGGGACTTCAACCGTTACCTCACCTTTTTAGGTTTTTACCAAGTGTAGGAATACATTCGCACAACAAACGCAAAATGCAGTCGGAAAAATAGAAAGAAAATGTTGAGGTTAGAGAAGAACATTCCTGACAGTTTGCCGCCTCGATACGATCCTGTCATGGTACATTGAAAGCAAAAGAAGACTGGAGTTAAAGATAGAAAGAAGAGTCACAGGGACTGAGGGAAAATCGATTCGGAAACATTGTCGATTATGCCCCGGTTTTTCTCCCAGCTCTTTCGCCTCTCTTATTCACCTCTCGACCTCCATAGATGCTCTGGAAAAAGTCAATTCGATGATAGAATATTTGCAGTCCTCTGGTGATGCCGAAATACGGACAAAGTGAAATTTGAAAAATTTATTAACGGACAAACGTCCGGATACATTCATTTTTATTCTGCAGTCTAGTCATATTGATCTAGTTAATCAAATTTGGGTATAATTTTATCGATCTGGCTTATTGGTCTTTGGACTTGGTTTCGTTGGTCTTGATAGGCGATATCAGGTTCTAGTTTTATTTGTCAGGTTACTAGTACTTGAGTTTAGTTCTTTTGGTCTGATGACTAGCATTCGGGCATTAGTTTCATTATTTGTATTTCGATCTGAATTTTTGTCTACAGGTCCGAAAACCTGCGACGGTAAGAAGTGTAATGCCTAAATCCGAATTTAAATCGCGGTTAGTTAATTTTATTCATATTCAAAAATTTATTCAAATTTAATGATGAGTAAAAGTTTCGTCGTTATATTCGGTACTGGTAGAGTTATGGACGTCCATATGCATTTTGTCTTGCTGTGATAAGTGTACATTTACCTGTTGTCATCTTTTGTGAAGAGACGATAAATTTGCCCTACGTAAACATCATCGTTGATAGTTTATTAATGAAATCGCTCTCGAAGTCTCGTTAATCTTTTTTCGACTTTTTGTAAAGGATTATTAACTATGCAGAAGCTTTATAGATTTTATATAAATAATTTGGTCAATTTATTCGAATTGATAACAATTCGGGGTACGTGAGCAAATACTGAATTTTTTAAATTAATTTTTGTTATTGATCGAATATAAAGGTTTTCTGCAATGTTTCTTGATATGATGATTAATTGTATGAATGCTTTATCTGACCAGTATAGTTTTATTGCTGTAACACTTACCTTTTAATTCCGACGAACCTTCGAAATAAGTGCACAAACTTAACCCAAATATTTTTAGACAAATTTGAGTATGTACATTTTTGCAAGAAGTCACTATTTTTTTCAGTGCTTTCTCAGATGTCCCCAACATCGAGTGAGTTTCTACGAGGATAAAATTTTTGTTAAAAAAAATTGAATTGACAACTGTCGAAGACGCTTTATGAAATAACAGTAAAAAACTGGAGATATTGAGCATTGTTGAAATTGAAATTTTCATCCTCCCACAGTTATGTCCAATTGGCATCGACTTTTTTATTTTACCTTCCGAATAATTTGAGAATTATTCCCTCGAGCGGAATTTCTCAATTTGGGTATGAATAAAAAAACACAGTGGTTTTGTACATTATGAAAAAAAAAAAGATTTTAACCAATTATCGAAAAGGATGTGGAATGAGCAATTCTTTAATGAAGCTTAATGCAATTACGGTCGCTATTTTCAAGCGACGCGAGTCGAATTTGTCGACCATTGCGAATTACCCAACGTAGAAAAGCTGAATGAACACGTCATTCCTTCTCGAGATGTAAGATGTTTCTGAATAACTAAGAAATATCTCCTATCTCGTTTCGAAAATTGGGTCGATCACTTTTATCCGTACAGATTAACGGTTATAATGTGACTCAACCGTTAGTGATCTGCTGGAACATCAAAAACCAATGACAATTGCAATACCCCTCATTTCCGATATCCGGACACCGCATTTAACAAGAACGCTTTTAGCAATATATATTTCAGATTCGTGTACCTGATAAACGATATTTTCATATCTACCTGATAAACGATTTTTCGATCCCTATGACCTATAACCGTACAGGAAAGGAGACATTCATCATTAATTTATTTGGCAGATTTTAACAGTCCGCAGTAACAATTATTTCAATAAATGTATCAATGTCGATAAAAGAACGATGAAAGGAAAAAAAGTACAGGTTGGTGGTCGTATACTTTGACGTTGTCAAGAATCTAGAAGAGTGTACTTCCATTTGATGGAATATCTTTTTTTTTATTTTATTTCTTTTTTTTTCGGGGAAATCGGATATCGAGGCTTTCGGCATGGTCACTGTGAAGGGCTCCGGTTTATCCCCGTGGACTTCCTAATGGGCTGAGAATTCGGAAATCGAGAGATCTCCGGAGTACACCACATATATGTATATATATATACATATATATTCGTGAAAAGGAGAAGAGAAGGGAATACGTTGGTTTCTTAGAGGTAAGAAACTACCATCAAGACTGCCCGTTCCAATCGTATTCTCGTCCGCCTTTGCGGACCCTTTTGCTTCTCTTCGAAAAAGCAATGCTAGAGAAGGCAAAGGAATAAGGAACGAGTGTACAAAAGAGAATGAGAGGGCTGAACCCGAGATCTTGGTTTGGTGATGTAAAGTCGCACAGTTTCGATACGAATCGCGCGGGTCCGAAAAGACCTGGATAAAGATACCCTTCGCGTTACATCGAACCCCCGGATCTTTTATCAGGCGAACACAGAGCTCCCGTTGAATCTTGCTCGCAGTTAGCGCGAGGTATATGCGAAAAAGTAAATCCCTCGACAATTTCATTCACGGCCAATTATTTACATCGTTATGGGAATGAAAAGTGGGACGCAAAAAAATTGGGTGATAAAAAAACCGTGTCGGGGAAAAGTGTCGATCGAAATAATTAGAAAGTGTGTACCGTGTAGAAAAAAGAAAATCACAGTCGAAAGCTCACCATTAATTGGGCAATTAGTGATGTGCGTTCCGTATGAGATAAAAGAAAATGAAAAATATGGTTTTATCCAAATGGATAAAATTGGTTGAAAATAATATTGCCTGATTTTCAATGTCTATCTTAATTTTATTAATCCCGTCAAAATCCTTAACGATGAAGAAAAACGTACTATTGCCACCGGTGTCACTCCGGAATATTACCATTCGTAATTTTACATATAAACATGCAACGTACAATTCGACTTCTTCGTTATTGGTCGAAATTGGCCCCGAAGCTGAGGTCTGGAACGTGCACGTTCGTTCCTCCGATTCTTTATTTTTCCATGTGAATGAAACGAGCCAGACATCGCGGGATAAGAAGAAACTTCAGCAATGGGCCACAGACGCGTCGGAGAGATTCGCGTGGGTCATATGGCTCGAGTACAGTGAAGAGGGGACAAAGCGAAGAGGGGAAAGAGGGAAGAAGAGGGAGAGAGCGAAAAAGAGAGAGAGAGAGAAAACGAAAGAGAGAGAGAGAGAGAGAGAGCAATTGCGAAAAGGGGAGAAACGCGCTGGACCGAAGTACCCACTCTCCGTAAGTACTGCTGTCTGACTATTCCTCCCCATCACTACTGCGCGGTCCGTTTCACCCGGGCAAAGGTATACGATCGTGCGAGTGAGGGACGAGGCCATATACATACAAGCATATACACAACTCCACACACACACAAATAAAAACACACACATACACATGGCGTTTGTATAAAGAGAAAGAAACAAGGCAAACCCTGGAGCTATACTCTAATACAGTGACCATAGAGCCAGCAAGGTAAGCCACAGGGTGAATCCACGAAAGTCGCGAACTCTCTTGATACGATAGCCAGACATGTGATATATACATATATGTGTCCTCGTTTATGTACGAAAGTGGTCAACAAGAGTACACCCAAAGGTTCCAAAGTAACAGATACAATTATTGGCCCTGGGGCTTGAGCGCTCATTGGCCGTCCCAGTGGTGACTGGGTTCGAAGGGTCTCCCACGTAAAGATGCCAAAAACCATACGGGGGCACGTTGGAGGGCCAACGATGCAGCTCTCTTATCTTATGTCTATACGTATATCAGAAATGGACATGGCAGTACTGGAAAACAGTACGAACTATCTTCATATATAGATGTTAGAAGGACGTAGAACTCTTGCCCCGCTAGAGTGACCCGTATCAGTACGGACTGTCCGGACACGTAGCACCATGGTGATCAGTTAGTCAAACGTGTGGGCGGAGCAAACCTGTAGAAAAGACCGCAGTCGAGAAACCTTCACCATCTCGATAGGTTGAAGTTTTTGGGGTTGGATTTCGGTGCCGCAGGTTTATACTTATATATGTATATATATATATATATATGTATAAGTATGGAAATGTGAATAGTTATTTTCGTGAGCGCAGTACGAGCGGTGTTGAAGAAGCTTCTTGCTAACTAGTTGCCTTGTTAAAGAAGTACACCAACCGAAATAGCGTACTCTTCTCAAGGATCCTTTTCCGTCCAAAGGCAATTTACCAGGGTACATTCGGTTCGACGGTTGATGAAATTCTCGAAGCGCTTCGAACTGTCTCGTAGCGCGGTTGCTTGATCAGCTAAACTGCGGTACGCGCGGATGGTACCCACAGAGGGAAACAAGAGAATTCGCAGGACGAGAATAAATACACGGCTTTTTTTAAATTCGCGTTCGCGAAAGAGCTCCGCTCGGTCTGGCTTTGGTCTCTATGGAAAAGAACAAGTGGCGTCGAGAAGAGCGCGAAACGAAGAGAATAGCTTTCGACCCCGCCGTCAACAGACGCCGGTACTTGAAAACGAATCCGTTGAGAGGAAACCCCATCGATGGTGGGAGAAAAATAGTTGAAAGACTCCGCTGTAGTATTGCGGTTGTCGCCTTGCGATCGTTGTTACGTACAACGTTGACGTCTGGTTTTGCGGTATGCGTTATCGAGAGCTGGTAATTCCGTTGGAAGGAAAGCACAGCCATTGTTTCGAGAAGAAGAGCCGAAGGGGGAGAAGTAGAGGGATGTTCGGGAAAAAGTACAAAGAGAACGGGGTGTTTTGTGGAACGGTAGGAAAGGAAAGCCAAAGCTGTGCCGACTGGGGAAGGGTGACTTGCCACAAGGAATTAGTTTCGATAGTCTGGCTAACTGCAGCTGCTTGCTTCGCTATCTCTTTCTTTTCACCTCGTTCTCACTCGTTCTCTTTCTCTCTCTCTTTCTCTTTATCTTTCAGACTTTCTTCTTCTCTCACGATGGCCAGGACACGGTCTATGTGGCGGTTGATTCACGATCACGCTTGGAGCCATCTCTGGTACCAATGTCGTTCAACTACCAGCACGAGAAGCGTACAGTTTGTCCTTCGCTATTGTTGTACACGGCGGCGAAGCAAGACGACACATAGCACGATTTCAACTCCTCTTACGGGTTCTTGCTTCCCCACCTATACATTTTCCCGCTTTCGAGAACGTCTCACTCTCGGCTTCCTTTTTCCTCGGCTCGGTCTCGCGCTTGGGCTCTCATCGTTTCCTCCAACAACTGGCACTCTTATCCGGCTCCGGGGCTTACAAACGTGTGGACCGAGGCGCGTGACCCTTTGGCCATTCGTGTTTCTCAAGGAAACTCGTTACGGGAGTACCGGCAGGGTATCAAGCGAACGAAGGAAGCAGAAGAACGAGGAAGAAGCAGAGCATGAAGAATAAATTGAGGAAGAATGGACATTTCTTATGGTGAGAGCAGAGATGAGAAGATCAGGAGGGAAACGACTAAATTGAACCAACGAAGACCGTAACGTTCGATTCAACGAAGAGAGGCTTCCTCGCAATATGCTTTTCAGTTTTGTCGAAATTGAAAATCATCTTCTTTAGTATACGCGAAAGAAGAAAATGAAAATACAACAAAAAAGAAAAAAACCATTTATTCCTGTAACCTTGCGCAATGGAAAGTCTAGTGAGATCGCGAAAAGAACACACCAAATTCACGAAATTCCTTCAAGAATTGTGACAAATCCTTTCACACGAAATCTATCATCAGCCAAGAAAAAATCCATGGATCTTCTTCGATCCCGACCAATACTGTATCTCGTCACAACCCGCGAGATTCTTTTTTCGTCTTTCATACCTGGCAATTTAGCACGGATCATAAGGGAGCCTTTATCGGAATTGGCCACCTGGGACGCCGGACGATATCTATATGCGTCCACAGCTTTACCCCAAAGCCACTCAGACCAATTACAGACTCCCGGTGAACTCGCGAGGTTTTCGATAATAGAATTCGAAATTCGGTGTATTCCTACAATGCCACCTTTGTATATACTCGGTTCAAGACAATCGAGGATCGATACAGACTCAACGAACTTTCGGGTATATACGAAAGGGTTACAGTGATTACGATTCCAGTAGCGAACGCGGTAGTTATTACCTTTCTCCGACCTCTTGCCCGCTCCCTCACCCTGATGCCCCTACATTGCTCTCGTTCTCTCCGGCGCTGCAAATGCGATTATATTATATTGTGTTTTGGCTATACCCCTTGTTGTTACGTATGTTTGTGTGTATATCCGACATTGACCAAAATTCCAACACGTTTAATATGCAGAATTGTACAACTATACAGCTTTCACACTGGCCACTATAACGTGTATTGTCCTGTTATACTGGCCAGTCCTATATGCGTTATACCACATAACACTCTCTGCATTCGCCCTGCCACTGCCTTAGATCTATGTATACTTGATGGTTTACTCCAGACCTGCGTGTACAATCTTCGTATTGTGTACTCCAAGCTCATGTACGCACACAAATGTACATACGCGTACACAGGGTGAGCCAAGAGAAACAGAACTGTTGTATCTCTATCTCTCTTAGATCAGGAAATCCCCAGAGGCATTTTGTAAACCGTTAACTCTTGCACGTCGAGTTATCATTTTCGATGTTATCACTCGATATTTCTGGATTTAAGGTTTTTTTTGAAAATCATTGTATATTCAGCGTTCGAATCCGGATGAATTTCGAAAAAAAATTTCATTCCATTGAAAAAAATCATCTTAAAGTTTGCTTTGTTAAGATACAAGGAAATAATTAGTCTTTAGTATTGTGTAAACTAGATAAATAATCTTGAGGTTTCTTATTCAGCGATTTGCAGAAAATCTCCCATGTATGATTTTGGATAGCAATGAAGATTAGAGGTACGAACAAAATCTTTCTTCTTCAATGATACAAACTTTGGATCACACTAAGGGGAACTTTGATGTCTTTGTAAAAACCGAAAAGGATATTTCGATGCGCATTTTTCCCAACCGTTCGAATTCCAATATCTACATATTTTATCTTTTTAAATCCAATACTGATATCCAAGTGCTCTGTTTCTTGTGACTCACCCTGTGTGTCTATTTATATATATATATATATATATATATATATATATATATATATACACACATATATATTATGCAGGGTACGATACTTGGGCAATATACATTCCATGTGGCGCATAGACGACTGAAGACGAGAAGCAGGACTTAACCGAGAAGGACAGGTACGAATATAACAATGGTGAGCTTTGCTCGCATCCTCTCTCTCTCTCTCTTTCTCTATATTCCTATACATTCTATCCTATTTTCGATCCTCTCACAATAGAGCATCGCATTCTTGGTAGCTCCGCTTCTCTCGCTTATCCGGTTATACGTTGAGAATCCTTGATTGACGCGTTGGTGATGGACTTTGAAGATCCTATTAGCTTCGGAGTTCATACAGGTTTCGAGACGATAAATCTTCACTCATAATTCGTGAGTTGATATATTTTGGGTCGCTAAAATTGAGAATGCGAGATCGCGGAGAAGGGGGGTGCAGAAAGCTTTCGAGGACTGCGTCCGGTACCCTTTCCCGGTCGTTCGGTGCGTCGAGCAAGAGAAAACCAAGGGGCAAAAGCGATTCCGTAGAAGCGAGGAGAATACTCGTTCGCATTCTCTTTGCAGAGCAAAGGTTGCAGCAATTACTGGCTACAGACACCGAGGCCAACCGGTAGCGAGAGAATTGCTCCCCCGGACAAGGCCAACAGCGATATACTATCAAGAGGTACACGTACTTCAGTGCAGAAGCAAGAGTTCAAAGTTACCCTGCAACCGTCCCTCTCTACCTCTCTTTCGCTCTCTTCAAATTTCTCTCTACCTCTCTTTCGCTCTCTTCGAATTTCTCTCTATATCTCTTTCTCGTTCTCCCAAGCAGCGTTGAATTACCGTATTTAGGAGTGGAGATTCTGGCAGTATGCATCAATGTGCCAGTGTGCCAGAGGGTTTACGACGTCGGAATTCATCTCGCTGAGACCGAAGAGAGTTTGAAATGGTCGAAATTATTCACGGTCGAATATACCAGTAACTTAATGTAAGTGAGAGACGACGAGAGAGAGAGAGAGAAAGAGGAATCGAGACGGAGCATCATGACAAAAATAATCAACGACGCTTCAAAAGAGAGACCCATAGAAATTATTAAGGAACATGATGAGTCCAAAGTTTTCAACGTTGGATGTCAAAGATATTTTTTCAAAAATAGATACTCTTTTTCGTAAATATTTCAACTCCAGAATATCCCTACACAGGATACAGAGCGTTTTAAAAAAATCGTTGATTGGGCTCAACCCTTATCGTGGGTTTTGACGTGAGCCACGAACGCTAAGATCGAACTCTGAGTTTAAAAAAAGAAAAGTAAACGTATCGCAATTCGCTAGGGGCAAGGGATATTCCAAATGTGTCCAAACCGTGATTGGTCGTTAAGATGTTTGTTTGGACGCGTATGAAATACCATTATTCGATCAGAGTTGGTTTTTTATCCTGTATTCCGTATCAACAATCGAAACCGTATCAACAATCGAAAACCCAACAGGATCGCCAAAGGCGTTTATTTTCCATAATCCGAGCGGAATCGGAATGTTTCGAAAGGTAACAGTGATGAAGATATCGGTCTCCCAGGTTTTCCCGGTTCTTGTAACTATCCGCGCGCAATTTAGCTCGTTAATAGCTCGGAGGTTCGAAAGTACAATACGCAAGTGCAACGAGGCACGAGTGCACACCCGGAGTCTCATCTTCGCTCGAGGATTCTCGCGATCCCGGGAAAATTGGAGTTACCATGGCGGCGAGTTACAGAACGATTCGAAACACGGGTTGATTAATGCTATTATTATCGCACATGTAACACCGGGGATTCTCATAGCTGTTTTCACACTCGGTGTGTTTTCTCCTCCGTTGAATTCTCGAAATCCGTATACGCTTGATGGAATTTGGAAATACGAGAACAACGGGTACGTAAGATAGGAAGGGTGGGAGCTGAGAGGATAAGGGAATCGAGAGCAGCTATGGAACATCATCACCCAGGTAATGCAAGATGGAAAGGGAGGAAGAAACCCGGAGAAACAGCGAAAGAGCCAGGGATGGAGTTCGGTATAGGAAGAAGAAGGGAACTGGAATGGAACATCATCGCCCGGGCAATGGGATATGCGAGGAGTCCACATGCTCGTGCAATTACGTCTCGCTAACTGCAGTTGGGCCTACTCCAACTGTAGTTAGGTACCTAGTACCACCATAGCGGGGTCGTGAAGGGCGGAGTGGTTCAAGGTTCGCCAAGTTCCACATAGATATACAAGCTCCGTCAATAATATATGGATAATATATATATATATATATATATACACATATATACATCGTATTGCACGGTAGTACGCAGCACATGCTGCACTTGTTAGGTTGATATCGTTATCACGTCATTCTATTGCCAGTAGTTGGAGGTGTCGCAGTATGTCGCCCCGAGTTTGCCTTCCAAGCTTCATTCGTAGCTCCGATAGTCCAACCATCGTTGATTTCGATAAAACCAAGCCCTGCATCATCAGGGCCGAGATTTTTCTTCCCTCTTCTACTATTTCGTTGCATTTATCAACTCGTAAACACAAGAAACACGCGTAACTCACAGGAAATTGAGAAAGTGATGGGTTTTAGTGGGATGAGAGGAACGGTGGAGAGAAGGGGGAGAGGGTTGGAAACGCCGATTCACGCAAAAAAATTGAAGGCCACACAGCCAAATTGATGGAGATATTGGTTCCCTATCGCAAGGGTGGCAAAAAAACGTGTTGCTTTTTTTTACCGTTCCACTCACCCGAACCGATTTCATTTTCAGCTGAACACTGGGGGTGTTCGGAAAAAGACAGAAGGGGCGGGGAAATATTGTATGAGCTGGTACACACAGGTGTGTCATGTACATCGTGTACAGGATATATCGTAAGATAACGAGATACATGGATCCTCCATTGCAAAAGAGTGACAGGTCTCTCGGCTCGTACAAGGGGAGGATGAGAGAGAGAGATAGAGATTAAAAAGGACGAAGGGTGTCGAGAGAGATATATGAAAAGCAACGATTCAACGAATAGCAATGGTACACACTACACCCAGTGCAAATACACACCGACACCTAATATCTATATGAACACGCAGAGGCTGTAGAAAGCGGGCAAGACCAGCGCGGCCCAATTTCCAGTTTGTTGATAGCCCAATCCATCCACCAGCGTGTGATCTTCCAGTGTGTACCGGACATAGAGGAAAACTCATCCAGCAGTGTCCGTACATCCCCGTCTATTCACTCTATATACGTGTTTCGCGAGACCAGCCACCGCGGAAAAAAACGCATCGCGCTATCCGCTATTCGCTCTTTCATTCCCTTGTTTAACTTGTGTGTGTATGTATGTATATATTCGTCCGTCAAAAAGGGTGGAAAAGTTACGCGGCCGTACTATATCTTGATCGTACTGTACGTGAAATCCAGTACGAGAATCCCAACGAGTTCGAATGTACGCAGGGCCCCAATCGTAGGCTCGAGTGATTGACAACTTTAGCATTTTTTGGTTGATTGCGTGATTCACCGGGGAGAATATCGACGAGAGAAAACGAGAATGCGAGAAGGAGAGAAAAAAAAGAAAATCGGAGAAGAAAAAAAAAGATAGCCTGGAGGACCTTTGTGAAAGAACGTAATAGAATAAGGGGAATGAGATTGAGACGGGGAAGGGGACATATCGAATTCCAGAGGCGTGAACGTCATTGAAACGAAAGAGCGAGAGACCGAGTACGGGGTAAGTTTTAGGATGCTGGTTGCTGGTTGATTGGTACCCGTTGAAAACAATGAAACATGCTTGAAATTGTACACGAATATGAGAGTGGTTTTGTTGGTCGCGCGGTATCTACTTTGGAAAGTATCGGGACTCGTTATGATTGTCTCGTACGGGTTTTAGAGAGAGACCCCAGGAAACAAGGAACAACACCAGAAATAATCGGGAATACAAAGAGGAGTTTGCGTAATATCGTGACTGACTGCATACGCGAGTGTCTCCTTTTGCATGATGCGGACAACCCGCAAACACACAGCGGGCTTGCACGTATAAACGCGTTGTCGTCGATGAGAGGGCGCCACTGGCTTCGTGTTTAATGCACGAGTCGACAATGGAATTTGAATTCAGTCTCGATAATGGAATCCGTTAAGCAACGAGATAAACGAGAACGCGTTGGTGGTAGCGCATCACGTGCAGAAGTCGAAGCTCTCCTCCCATTCCCGAGAGAGAGAGAGAGAGGGAAATTTTAGGGGTGAAAGAGCGAGAAAGGTTTAGTGGAACTAAGAGACGAAGTGAGAGAGGGACGACGAGGGGAGAGAGGAAGAGTCAGAATCTCTAACTCTCGTTGATGTTCGGCGTTGAAGCGCGGGAGCCGAACATAGAGTTGGAGCGAGAGAGCCGAAAGCAAATACGAAGAGTCGAGCAATCACGGTGAGAGCGGGCGCGTACTAGCGGCTCGCCAACCCTGGTGCAGTTACTCCGTCGGGAATGAAGAGAGAGAGAGCGAGGGTAACGGAAATAGAGAAACAGAGAGAGAGAGAGAGAGGCAACGTTGAGGTGGCAAACTCTCGAACGCGTGAGCTATACATACGAAGAGTGGTAAACCCTGGCAATATTCCTATTCCCTTCCTATATCTGCATCCCTTTCCCTTCGATCCATCGGCAAACAAATCAAGAATTACCAGTGAGTACAGCCGGAAGGAGGAACTCGAAATTAATCATAATAATAGAACGGCGAGAACCGATTGAATATGAAGAGCCGGAAGAGCCCTAGGAGAATCCAGCGATGAACTGGATCTAAGGAAATTACGGAAAAATGAAATCGAACGGGAATCTAGAAGAAGGAGAAAAAGAAAGAAAAGAAGAGGAAGAGGAAGATGGAGAAAAAAAAAAGAAAAATCGTACAACGAAGGACCTCCTGGTGAGGGCTATATGTGGCCAAACGTGAGGTCGAGAAGGTGAAAGCACGGAGAATTTCAGAATCTCCTGGATGTGTTGACGTAGCACCGCTGAAGGACTTTTTCACCACTCGTGTGCGGGCTGGAGGAAAAGGACCTCCGACTGAGACGGAACAACGATGAAGGCGACAAAGAGGAGACAGTCTGTCTGCTTGAAAGAAAAGAAATATAGCTGGAAAGAAAGCGACGGAAGTGTGGCAAAAGACAGAGAGAACGAGAGAGTAAGATCGAGTTAAAAAAGGATGGAGATGGAGAGCCGCAAGCAGAGTCGATGTGTGTGCGGAATTCGGAAACTTGCGGAGAGAACAATCGTCAGCAGTCAGCCAGTTGAACATTGTATATCTGTACGTTCGTCTTACCGTCTAGAACTGGGTACATTCGTATAAGTAGTCGCAGGATTGCGAAGAGGATTCGAGCGCGGCCAACGGTCAAATTCTTTCACCACGTACACGAGGGTATTGGAGCCGCGAGATACGAAAAGACGTAAAGTGTGTTCAAACCTGTGGTCAATTGTGCTTGGTGGGTCCATTTGTCGGGAAGCACTCGAGCATCGTCCGTGTGGAATTAAACAGTGTGCGGTGCCTATATGTAGAATTGCCGAATAGTCACAGAGGATAAAGATGGAATATAGCAGGATTGGGGGGAGTATGAGGAATACACGTAAGGTGAGTTTCAGTGATGTCCGCTGGGTCACCAGTCTCAATTCGAGTATAGGACTGTTCGTTGCACTTCCTGATTTTGGACCCTCTTCACTGGACTCTTCTTACACGTACCGTCAACCCAGACCACCCAATATACGTCTAAAGGGTATGGATTGTGTACTCCATTCAATAGACATATGTGTATAGAGAAGAGAGCAGTTGTATTACGTTCACGTTTGAGTACTAGCTGATGATACAGACACGCTCGTTCACTGTGTCCCAGCTTGCCTATATGTATTCGATTGCTCCACGACGACCGCTTTGTGTCACTTCCGCGCTTGACTTCTTGAGCCACCCTCCCTGTTCCACTACGCTTCTCTCTCTCTCTCTCTCTTCCTCTCTCCAGTTCTCCCTTTCCCTTGATCTTCCTCCATCCGTCTCTCTCTCTTTCGAGCTCTGGCTTTTACTCCAATTCCTGTTCTCACCTCAATCCTCTCGCATCGGCAATCCCTCACTTCCGCTCTCTTCATCCCCCATATAGTTATTCCCCGTCAGGGTCTTCTCGCCCGACAGGCTTTGCTTCGTTCTCCCCGAGTCCTAGGACCTTCCTCCTCCTCTTCCGCCGTGATCTCCATCCATCAACGGTATACCCAAGGCGCACTAGCCTCCTCTCTCTAAAACCGTTTCGCTCGGTCGCAGAATCTCTGCCCGCAACCCGCTGTCTCTCCGTGGCACCCCCAACAAAACCCCCGTGTGTTATACGGTCGGCCCTAGCTACCAGAAGGTCTCGAGCTTCGGAATTTCACGGGGAAAGGGTCACGTGGATTACGCCCGTTCAACTCGCCGCCAGCTGATTCCGCATATACGCGCTTTATAATGCGGGGATGTCAGCTAGCTTGGAGTAACAAGCCGAGCGGAGCTCATCATCCGTTCGCGACCTGCAGAGATTCATGAATCTAAATTTTCCCTTTTACTAATTTCACGCCGGGGATGAATGACTTAACTCGAGGGAAAAGGGCCAAGCTCGTGTAAGCGAGCAGAGGGAGAGGATAAAGAGGGCGCAAAAAGGGACGGGGAGGGGGGGGGGTGCTGGAGAGGGACGGAGAGCGACCAGGGCGAATAAGCTTTAGAGACGAGTGCTTTCGCGGCGACGAAGGACGGGTGTGAGCTTTCAAGCTCAAGGGATATATAACATTATACACGTAGCCACGGTTGGGAGTAGAAAGTACAAAGGAGGGTGTACGACGGAGATCCGAAACGAGCCCCGAGAACGCGAGAAAGAGATGTATACGTGTATTGAAGGCGAGAGATCCTGGAAAATAGAGGCGTTGGAGCGCTCGTGAAAGAAGAGGAGAATAAAAATATATAAAAGTGTAAGGTCGAGAGTGGGAGAAGCACGGGTTTAGAGGGAAGGGAGCGGGAAGAAGCTCCGGTAAGATGTTGAGAGGAACGATGTGGACGAGGGGGAAAGAGATCTCCCTGGAAATGAAAGAAAGAAAGGTAAAATGCCGGGGCGCGAGTGCCGAGAGGAGTTCCTCTCGTATCGACAACGCGAGATTCCCTTTTCTCGCTGCGTTTTTCGTATATACCAATGTTCCTGTCTGCCTGTCTTTTTATCTCTATCGTTCCCTTTGCCATACTTTGCCAGTTCTTTTCATCTCTCTCTCTCTCTCACTCTCTGTCTCGTTCTCTCTCTTTGCCTTCGATTTCTGTATCTATCCGACGCCATCTCACTCTCGTTGATGGCTCTCCTACATCTACCATCTTTTCACTAGTAAAGTTTTTATCCGCCTATCTATCCTCCTGTCGCTCCTTCCACCCTTCATCCCCAAACGTTCTCTTTGCTCGCGTGATCTCCCGACCTTTATTTTTCTCCCTTTGGAATTTATCCTTCACCCTACTCCTCTCTCTCTCTCTCTTGCAGCTTTGGTTCCCAACACCGATGAGAAATTAGGCCCCGACGGAACGTTCGACCGCACCGGGTCAACCCCTTTCCAGAGGATCGTGTACCGTTTGTACATCGGTACTCGCACATGCACGCGTTTTCACGAGATCGTACAGCCTCCGCGCTACTGGCTGATGCCTCAACCGGGACTCCGTTTAAACTCGCTTCCGCCTAGGGTATTCCCGAGATACGGCACAGTCGCATATGTCGGGAGAAAAAAGCGTTACTGGAGAAGCCAGGGGATAAAGAAACGATGATGATCATCGTGATGATGATTTATTTATTGGTTGAAACCTTGGGGACTCACGATACGTATTATATCAAATTATGACAATAAAATATAATTTATCCATTAATCAAAGTAAAGTAAAAATCACAAACGATCTAAAGTGAAAATATATCAAAAAAATAAAAAGAGATAAGTATATAATGCAAGAAAATACCCAATAGTGGTAATGATAAAAAGCAGAAGATTACCAAAAGTACTGTTAAAGTAATGTTTACTCACTTTACTTTTGTTCATCGTAAGTAAATAAACAATCGTGTAAATCTTAAATATAAGATCGCTAAATAAACGATAAATAAATCTTGATTTACGAGATAAGAGATAAATAAATCTTCAAATCTTTAAGATAGCAGGAAAAAGCTGCTAGTATCATCGTGCAGGAACAGATGTGAAAAAAGTTTGGATTTGTAAATTACGCGGTGAGAGGGGAAGCGAGGATAAGGAGAGATGCCGAATTGATGACAAGGGTGGAACCACAGGAAATGTGCGGTGCACCTTCGCGTAGGCACGTCTTTTGCACTCCCCTACTGCGAGGCTTATTTCTGACTGGCGCCCTGGAGCTTTTGCCTATGCTGTGGTATCAGAGAAAACTTGGTGCCTGCATGCGAAGATGCTCGAGGGAGATAGGCTGGAAGAGGGAAGGAAAAAGAGAGAGGGAGAGAGAGATGGTAGGGGAGGAGCTGCAGATTTGTAAACCGAGGAGGAAGGAACGCGCACGGCGGTTAAACTGAGAATCTTGAGTAAGATAAACAGCAGAAACGGGAAGGAGCGGATGGTGCATACCGGGTAAAGCAGCCAGTTACGAAGCGTAGCAATACAAATACGATAGGAGATAAAAATAAATTAAAAAAAAATGGACGCAAACTCCGCAAAGCGTATGATGCAGAAGCAATAAAAATGCAGCCAGAATAACGGATGTAGGTGCAAAAAAATCAAGAGATCGAAGTAGGGTACTTGGAGAACGACTGAGCCGAGACGAAAATGGACAACGAAAGAGCTCGATTTCTAGCGCATCCACGTATGCGTTAACATACATCACGATTCTTTCGTATTGTACGTTATGTCCTCGAACAGTTTCTCACGTTTTCACATATCAATCTATTACTCCCCATCGATGCTATCCATCGTCATATTTCATCCTCTCGTGTATGCATATACAAATAACACGTTATCGCGGTACGTAAGAATATTTTCTATCCAGCCTACGTCAAAATATACTTTTGCCTCGTTCTCGTGTTTCTCTTACGTGTGGAGTACATCTCTCGTCCTCCGAGAGCGCCAAACATCTCTCGGAAATCCTGAGTGCCCCGAAGCGGAAACTCGGTCTCGCGCGACGAGAAAAATGAATTTGTTGAACGTAAATACGATTCGCTGCTACTGGAATCAGATATTATCGATCAAGGCACCATTTTTCTGCACCGGTAGACTTCGTTACGTCCAACGGTGGAATCAAAAAAAAAAAAACAGTCAAGCGAAAAACGAACGAAGGTGGGAAATTCGAGACGTTAATGCGACGTACGTACATCTCCGTCGTAACGAGCTACATCTGAGAACATTCCGGATATCGAAAGAACCGGATAACTCGAGATCCGAGTGACTTTATCCTCTTTTTTTTCACCCATAATTCATCACTTCGGTTGCCTCGAAGATGCACCGCGGTCGTAAACTTCACGAGCACGGATTGCGCTAGTAAAGTCACTCCGGAATGAAGGTTCGCGATCATGTATTTATTAGATCGACGCACGCATCTTCGACTAAAGGAGAATGTAGAGCTTGGATGGGGCAAGTGTACGCAGGGGGTTTACGCAGATAAAATATTTTCAAAACGATTCGAAGTGAAAAACCGTTATTCCCTATCTGGTAGAAATGTGACCAGGAATTTCTGGTCATACGTATGGTCCAGGTGTGGATTGCCTCGTTTCATTTTCCTAACGCACTGGGAATATGGCAAATTATTTTTCTGCGCAGACCATTGACATTTTAAGGATATGAAATCCGAATGAAATCTCATTCTAAATATGAAATCCAAATATAAAATCTGAATTAGAAATAAATAATATTTTTCGCGTCATCAAATATACTTATAATTAAAAGTAATAATACGATTACATTTGTTGTAATCGTATGCTCGGCATTATCATCGCATTTTTATATTATTTTCTTCAATAATAATTAACTGATAATCCTATCACGAAGCTGTGATAGTTGACCTAAATTGCATGCTGATATGGTGAGGAATATAACGGAGGATGTTGTTGAAATAATAAATCGGATAAACCTCCGATTTCAATCCCTTAATGAAAACGCGGAAACACTTTATTTTTTATTTACTCCTCTGTTCCTGGTTATTACCCAATCAATTTCCTACAACGTTTCTGGTATCGCTTGTTTCCCGGCCAGTTCCTGATAAATTCCTCAGAAAGGAAACGGCGGACGTCCTCAAATATTTCAAACAATAACTCCATCACCTACACGTAATACTTCTATTTTTTTATTATTGGTTTGACAGTTACGTAATTAATCAAAGATCAAATCAAAATTGAATTTACTATGTTGCGCATTCTTGCCCATCTTACTACGTGCACTTGCTTCTAGCCTATTTCCAGTTTACGAATTTTGGCTATCAAATATCTTTATTTACTTTCCGAAATACAAATGGCTCGAAGTACAAAGAGTATTATCACAAATTGTTAAGTAACAAATGTTTCGAATCAACGGCTCATTTTTATTTTCCTTTCTTGTGAATTCGCGACTATCCATGGAGCGAAAAGAAAAAACGCGAACTCCTGTCTGACGCGAGTCGACTGTATTCCTCGTTTACATTTGTACCAACCATTGCGCTCGAGTATATTCGAGATTCTCTTTAACCGAGCGTGCTCCGAGTATGAACCCGAAGGCAAATATTTCCATCGAGATGTTGAGACGCCGCAAGAGCTGCCTATTTTCCGGAGCACGGCCTCTGGACCAGACAACCTAATACCTGAAATAGTAAATTTGTAGGACGGGGTAGACATAGCCCAGGCTATATGTATTTTATACCTGTACATCCTTGGAGTGGATGGGAGCATGTAGATATTAAGGTCGAAGAAACGGAAAGAGAAGTGGCAGCATCTCGTGCGCGAGGGACACGAGATCGTTTCTTCTGGTCCCCGGCGGCTTCAGCGACCGTTTCTCTCATCCTTTCCATATCCCGTTCTCATTTCTCTTAACCCCTTTCTCTCCCTTCTACAAGCCCTTCTACACGGGCCTGCGGCTACGAAGGCCCTTCGTGTCCGTGCGTTATAACAAAACTTGTTACGGCTGTGGGATGAGAGAGATTTGTGAGAAGCAACGGAATAGGGAAAGAACAGGAGAAGGAGAAGGAGAACGCGAAGAGAAGGTAAAGTGGATGGTGAAGAGAGAGAGAGAAAGAGAGAGGGAAAGAGTAAGGTAGAGAGGAGAGGGGGAGGATTCAAGAGAGGAAGAGAGAAAGAGAAGAGAGAGAAGAGAGAGAGAGAGAGGAGGCGCCACGCGCGCGGTGCCCGGGCATCAGGGCACCATTCTCTGGAGCGCACGCGCTCTTCGTGCCTTATTCGGCGGCATATCGGGTACCGTCCGAGCTGCTGCTGCCGCTTCTACTGAAGCTCCGTCTTCCACGGTCTAAGCGGTTGGAGGAAGAGAGAAAGAGACGCCGAGAAACGCTTTTCGTGGCGTAACGACGCAGGGACGAAAGAGAAACGACACCGGTTGGGCTTGTATTGGTGGAAGCAGGTAGAGTATCCTTGGTATTAGTAGCGACCGTCGCGGCATTATCAGCAGCGGTAGTATCAACGGAAGCGTACAAACTCTATCCCCCTACCTCGTCGGTCCCCCCTTACCCACCATTCGCTTCGATACTTTGCTTCAACGCACATTTTCCCCGGTTGTTTGCTTTCTCGCCTTCGTTCGCGTCCATGCGCGATGGAACACAACCGGCAAGTTGGAAAATGCGGCCCGTGAAAATCGTATTCGCGGGTATTAGCAGCGGTTGAAGCCGGAGTGGGGGGGGAGGGGGGTGGTGGAGAGGCGAAGTGCAAAAGTAGGTGGGAAGATGAGATTGTAGTTGCGGTGAGTTGGTCACGTGAGAGCCAAAGTCGAGGCTGTTTTGGTCCTTCGTATCATCGAAGAGGTATCCAAGGGAAAAACGATGAGATTTAGGGTCATGGGAATTCTGGAGATACGCATCAATTAGGAACTACGAACTTGCCGATAGCAACGAGGGAGAACGAAAAACATTTGTCACGGAAAAAACTTCCGGCAAATTTTTTTTGTACTTTCTCGAAGAGAATTTGGCAAAGACACGTTGAGAGAGATGAGGGAAGGAGAAATGAGAGTGATTGAAAGGAGTCCCTGATGAGGAGATTATAGGGGATAGAAAAAGAGCGTATGGACTTTTCAATGATGTACAAATTTTGAAGAAGGATGATGAAGGGGGTTACATAGAAAGAGGATGAGAGAGAGAGAAAGTGAGAGAGGGTAAAAGAGGAGGGAGTAGGGGGATGGAACCGACGTTGCGACGATAGAGGGAGGAGGTGCGAGAGCGGAATCGGGGGTTGAAGTGGCGACGGGGAGGGGAGACGGTACGGGCATCCTCCGTACTCCGAGGGTTTCCAGGCAGCAGTCCACGGCCCGGGACAGTGGAACCAGGACCAAGCAGTCTCAAGGAGAACGGATTAGAACACGAGACTCCGAAACTCGTGTTCGGAACTACCCCTCGTACTAATCACGGTCAATCGTTGTTGTTCATTGAGCCTGACTTTGATCGTGGTCATTCACGCGTTAACATCGTAACGTAAAAAAAAAAGTTTATCAAAAATTGTCAATTGTCGAACGTGATTCGAGTGAATACTCTCAGGATGACGAAAAATCCTGCTTGACTCGCGAACTGTGCGGTCCACGAGGAGTGGAAATGTTTTCTTCGTTTACGTTGTGAAAGTTGCAAACTCGAAGGAACAAATACTTCGGTGACATTTATGATAAGAAAATTAAAAAAAAAAGATAACTAAAGGTGTACTCACTTTATTTGGAAAATTATAAAAGTGAGAATTGACCTGGTGATTTTGAAGGAAGTACGAGGTGAGGTGAGGGAGGACGTAAACAATCCCAGCGTGGCTGATGACGCGATGTAAAATTGAACGTACGCCACTAACGAGGGGATGAGCTTAAAGCGAAGCTCTCTTGAGAAACGAGGAGTAATGAGATAAGCTCACTCGGGCTGAGAGTGCATAAGAAAAGTGGGTGGAAGGGGGGAAAGAAGAGGCCAAGAAGTGGTAGAAAAAGAGGAGTCAAAAAAAAAAAGAAACAAGAAACGAGGGAGAGCAAGGGAGAG
>JAPYZJ010002152.1:0-28081 GCA_030522765.1 Ophioninae sp. B BG-2022a
GATGGTCCAACTTTGAAATTCTGCCAAAAATCGAAAAATCATCGGATTTCAATGATTAAAAAAGCATTTTGAAGAGAAAATCATAACGAAGAGATTGAGAACAGACTGGAGTGCCAAATCCTAAAGGAAAAAAAGTTATCCATGATTTAGTGAAAAAACTTCTTTTCCCCAAAAACCCCAAAAAAATTTCGATTTTTAATATTTTTTTATTCGTCCTCTTCGATGTAATTTTATCCCCTAAACACGAATCTACCATCCATTTCCCCCAAAACCCAAAATTTCCATAAAAAAATCGTCAAAAACTTCGAAAAACACGATTTTCTCCACTGTGTGCAGTGCTTCCAACGAAAATTCGGCGATATTCGTAATCACCTTACAATTTACCATTGGCTAAATCCTCAAATCTATTTAAAAATAAAAATTATCTAAACTTAAAAAAAAAAATTTCAAAAAACTTTTTGATAAATTTCCAATCTGTGAAAAAATAATTTTCACACAGATTATTCGAGTCACAGAAACAGCCTAATTGCAGTTTGATTATACGTATACCTATCTATATATATAGATAAAAAATGACTGATGGCCCGAAGGAAAAAGGGCAGCGTTGGAGCCCTTTTTTGCGCATGCGTACACACACGTTTCAGCTTTTTATACCCGAGGCTTCTTTTCTTGATAAAAAAAAAAAAAAAGCTTTATCCAATATCCTGGTAGACGTTCTTCTTTTCCTCGTTGATGTTGAACGATCGATCCTGAAGGGCTTATCGGAACTCGCTGGAACGTAACTGAGAAAATGACGACGAGCCTCCCAGAAAAAGATGGACGAAGGAATGATGACGACGAAGAGATAGGTAAGGAAAAAAGACAGAGTTGGAAAGAGAAGAAGTGGTGGGGGGGGGGGGGGGGGGGGGGGGGGGGGGGGGGGGGGGGGGGGTTGTGGGGTTTCGCGGCTTTCAACCCACCCGCAATCCCACCCCCTCACTTGGACCACCCTCTTTGCCATTTCTTCAATCTTTACAATGGGAAAATGTATTTTTGCTTGAAAGGTGAAAGGAGATCGGTTCTTGAGTTCAATAAAGTTTTCCAGCTGATTGAAATTACAACGTCTGTTTACCCTGATGGAAAAAGATTTTCTTCGTCGTTTTCGAATGTCAATTGGGATCGTGTGACGATTTGAAAATTTGAAAGAAAATCATTCAGTTCGAGGAAATGAAAGATAAACTTGTGTAATTTATTTTAATGTTAAATGGAACATGGATTTATCCAGTTTATTTAGAGGAAATAAAAAGTATTTTTTTTTAAATTTATTTAAAGGAAATAAAAATATCATTTATTTGATTTATTTAGAGGAAATAAAAACATCATTGATTTAGCTTATTTAAATAAAAACATTATTTATTTAATTTATTTAAAGGGAATAAAAACATCATTTATTTAATTTATTTAAAGGAAATAAAAAATACATTTATCCATTTTATTTCAAGCAAATGAAAAATACATTTATCCATTTTACTTCAAGTAAATAAAAAATGCATTTCATTAATTTCCATCAAGGAAACAAAAAATCGTTCCCACGTTTGGGTTTACGTTCACGAATTTTCCATTCACAATTCTTAAATATTCAATTATAAACAAATTTCATAATTCTATTTTCTCTATTTATTCAGCAAATCGGAAATTCGAAAAAAATATTTGCTTGCTCCTATTTTTTTTTTATTCATCGCTTTCAGCATGTAAATGCATGTTTTTTAATTTGTTTTTTTTTTTATTTACCAGTTTTGTTCATTAAATCGAGGTATCAAAAATTTGTAACGAAAAATCGTGGAAAAATCTGACTCGAAATATTTGGTTCCCGAAGTATTTGTGTTTTCAATATTGGATCTCGAGGTGAACATAATTTCATCCCCTTTCGAAGCGAAAGGGAAAAAGGGAAAGGATCGGTCTGGGGGCCTCGAAGGAAAATTGCTTTCGGGATAAAAGAGCGAGTTACGAGGGTGTGAGTGGACGGGATATATCCAGGAGTGAAAGGCTCTTTTTCGCTTGTTGTCCGACTGCACTTTTCTCGTTCCACTGGCGTGGATTATACGCTGAGACGAAGAAGCAGTAGCAATTATCTCAACTGATTGCTCGTCTCGTATATACGTTAGGAGCTTACCGGTTGCGCAGCTTATTCTCCCCGATCAACGACTAATGTGTATGCCATTGTCGAGTACAATAAAAGCCGCCGATAGCCGAGCAATTAAACTCAAAAGGGTTGATACTTTCGAGACAAGGGCTCCGGTTTTTCTTTCCTTTTTTCAATTTTTTTTTTTTTTTTTTTGGACCACCAAACGAAGATCTCAAGGGAAACGAAATGAGAAAATTAATTGGAACGTTGGTTAACCGGAAGTTCGTTGGATAATAATTCAATTTTTTTCGATTTTATTTATTTATTTTCTCGTTTTTTTTTCGTTTTTATTTTTTATTTTTTCGTTTTTATTTTTTATTTTTTCGTTTTTATTTTTTATTTTTTCGTTTTTATTTTTTATTTTTTCGTTTTTATTTTTTATTTCGTCGTATTTATATTTACATATTTTTTCGAACGTATTAAAAGTCTTTTTTATAGTTATTACAATTATTACAGTTATTAAAGTTGATAAAACCATTGAAATTATTTATTTCAATGATTAAAATTGTGAAAACTATTAATGTTAATTAATTCAATGATTGAAGTTGTTAAAACTATTAAAGTCATTTATCTCGATTATTAAAGTTATTAACAATATTAAAGTTATTTTTTTCAATGATTAAAGTTATTAAATCCATTGAAGTCATTTATCTCAATTATTACAGTTATTAACATAATTCAAGTTATCTATTTCAGCTATTAAAATTCTTAAAACAGTTAAATTTCTTTATTTCAATTATTTCAATTCTCAAAATCATTAAATTTATTTATTTCAGTTATCAAAGTGATTAAAATCCTTAAAATTATTAATTTCAATGATTCCAATTCTTAAAACAATAAAAAAAATATTTAATTCATTTATCAAACTTACTAAAATCATTAAACTCAATCAACGAAATAACAGATGAATAATTTTTACATCAAATAAAAATCTCTCGAATAAATCCTCGATAATTGAAACCCAAACTAGTAAATTCATAAACCAAAAAAAAAAGAAAAAAAAAACCTATCTTCAATACCGCACCAATGCGAGTTCCAATCCCCTCTATCCTGGTCGATCCAATTAACAACTCATCACCAATGAACCAAACGTTTGGTTCGTTGCCTCTCTCCCAAGTATCCTCGTAATCGAAGCTTTTTCACTCGATTCCAAGTGCCTTCGTGCAAAAATGACATTTTCACTCGTTACTAAAGTACTTCTATCAATTACGTATCCAAACGTTGGCCTCGCTGAAATTAACCATTATTTTCGAGATATTAGCATTTATCGATCGATCGGTCGTCACCGGTTACATTTTCAAGGATTTTCCAAATTACGATGTATCGCGTCAAGAGGGTTCGAGTTTACTCGATTTTATGTTGTCAACCCCCACCAACCGACCCCCAACCCCCTCCCCTAATCTTTTTTTGGGTTTGTTTTAGAAATGCGTCGCACGAATTCGTGGTTTTTGGAAGTGTAAAGGGCTTAAGGGACTTCGCCCCTAAACGTCGATTGTAAATTTGTCTGCCGGAGTTGAGTTTAAATATTTTTAAGAAATTTTTAAAAATTCGTAAAAAGTTTGGGTTTGTTTGGATTTGTTTTGTTTGTTGTTTGGGTTTTGTTTTTGTTTGTTTGTTTGGGTTTGTTTTGCTTGTTGTTTGGGCTTGTTTTGTTTGTTGTTTGGTTTTGTTTTGTTTGTTTGTTTGGGTTTGTTTTGTTTGTTGTTTGGGTTTTGTTTTTGTTTGTTTGTTTGGGTTTGTTTTGTTTGTTGTTTGGGTTTTGTTTTTGTTAGGATTTGGTTTGTTTGTTGGGTTTTATTTTTGTTTGTTTTTTTTTTGTTTTGGTTTTGTTTTTGTTTGGATTTTGTTTGTTGTTTGGGTTTTTTTTTGTTTTGGTTTTGTTTTTGTTTGTTTGTTTGTTTGGGTTTGTTTTGTTTCTTGTTTGGGTTTTGTTTTTGTTTGTTTGTTTGGGTTTGTTTTGTTTTTTGTTTGGGTTTGTTTTGTTTGTTGTTTGGGTTTGTTTTGTTTGTTGTTTGGATTTGGTTTGTTGTTTGGGTTTTGTTTTTGTTTGTTTGTCTGAGTTTATTTTGTTTGTTGTTCGGGTTTTGTTTTTGTTTGTTTGTTGGGGTTTGTTTCCGGCGGACGGAATTAGTAGGGGGTTATTCCCCCTCCCCCTCCATACTCGCCACTCTTCGTCGCAAGTCCGTAAAATAGCGACGTATTTCTAAAGTTTTACCCTTTTTTTTTTTTTTGTCTTTCATTGACAATTCGACGACCCGTCATATTCGGTTTTCTCAAGCTCCTGTTAACTGTCAAAGTTCCATTATTGCAGGAGCCAAAGGCTTGTCCCGTCACGCAGGTGTGAAACACGTGGTTCAACCCTCTATACCGACAAACCGCCACCAACATTTTCACCCTTGTAACCGATGTACTCCGTACTATCGCTTCCTAGTTGTCTCCACAGGCTTAATTCCATTACCACCTACGGGATACCGGACCCCCGACGTGTTATGACTGTACCCGTGATGATATTAAATTTACCGATAAACGTCGAGTTCCATTAGCCAGATCCTCTTTCATGTTTAGCCAACGTTCTCACCTATTTTTACACCTTTTTATACCCATATATATGGATGTAAATGTGCATTGGGTGAGTCACGAGAAAAAACCAAAAAGAACACTTAAAGATATCTGTTGCATTTTTAAAATGCAAATTTTTGAATAAAAGAAACAAATTTTGTTTTTTGGCAATTTTTTTTCAGGGCTGCGATCGATTTTGATAAATATTCGGAACGTGAAATGTACGCGAGATATCTTTGATCGATTTCCGGCTAGTTGACGATCCACAATTTTTTGAATTCTTAGCAAATTAATAGCTAGTTCGAAAGATACATTTTTTGGATATTTTTTTTTACGGAAATATTATTGTTTGTTGGAACATCGATTTTTTCAACATTGCACGTTGGAGTCGGAATCCAGTGGATTCGAATCGGTAAGGTGACCTTCAAACGACCTTCAAATGACCCTCATTCGATCTTCAAATGTCCTTCAAATCGCCTTTGAATGATCTTCAAACGTCCTCGAAACGACCTTCGAATGACCTTCAAACGTCCTCGAAATGACCTTCAAATGACCTTCAAACGTCCTCGAAATGACCTTCGAATGACCTTCAAACGTCCTTCAAATGACCTTCAAATGACCTTCAAACGTCCTCGAAATGACCTTCAAAAATGACCTTCAAACGTTCTCGAAGTGACCTTCGAATGACCTTCAAACGTCCTCGAAATGGCCTTCGAATGACCTTCGAACGTCCTTCAAACGTCCTTCAAATGACCTTCAAATGACGTTTAACTCAGAAGTATTGGATAAATAACGAAAAAAAAATTGAGTAAGAAACAGAAATAAAGCAATAACTCTTCAACGTTGAATCATTACTCATAATAATTTAATGATGAATTCTGAGTTGAAGGTCATTTCAAGGTCATACTATGACGTTACACGGATCCGAAATTTCTGTTGGATTTGATAATACGAAGTGTGTTATGTTCCTGTCGGATTTTTTTTCTTCATTTTTTCAAGGTCATCGAAGTCGAGTTTGATTGGAGCGTTGTGTGTTTTTCCTTGCACGTTTCAGTCGAGATGCAAACGGCCTAAAATGACCTTCGAATGACCTTAGAATGACCTTCGAATGACCTTAGAATGACCTTCGAATGACCTTAGATAGACCTTAGAATGACCTTCGAATGACCTTAGATAGACCTTAGAATGACCTTCGAATGACCTTCGAATGACCTCAAAAACGCTGCGACAGCGATAAGGGTTCTTTGAAAAAGATTCAAATTTCGAAACGTGGATCGATGTTTTGAAATTCTAGAGAGGGATATTTAGGTGTTCCATTTCGTAGGAGTCACCCTGTACACGTGTTCTATGGTAACCCTTTGATAGAAAAAACTCTGTTCCCGCGAGGATCAAAGGCAAACAATCGAACGACAGGTATCCAATTTCCATGACGTTTTTTGCTTCCTCGTAGAGGAAAAGGCTTTGTTTCAACGTGTGAAAAAAAACGTTTCAGGAAAAAAAGTATCCCGAGCGAAAAAAAATTTGTAGAGCTTTCTCCAGATCCTGCCATATTTCTATAGGGATTTAATCGGGAGTTTTGGAGATAACACGTTCGAGTTGGAATCCAAGGGGATTCCATGATATTTCTCGATATTACGTCGGTCGAAATATTTTTTTTTTTTTTAGTTTAAATTTTTATCCGCGATTTGTTTGGGCCCCGAAACAATGAGCTTTCATAAGCTTACGTATAAAATTGCTCGAACGTGTCGGGATTCAATTCCATCCCACTTTGGATGCTTGGAAAAAAAGTTTAAAAAAACGCCAACCAATAGTTAAAAAAAATTAATTAATTGAATTTTTAGGTCCAGTATGTATTTTTAGGTACAAAAAGACGAAAAGAATGAATTTTTGGATCGAATTTGAATTTTTAGTACAAAAAATGAAAAAGTTGTATTTTTGGGTCCAATATTATTAATTTTGAGGTACAAAAAAAAACAAAAAATTGAAAAAAAAAATTGAAAAAATTGAATTTTTCGGTTCAATATCAATTTATACGTACAAAAAAATAAAAAAATTGAATGTTTGGGTCCAATATGAATTTATAGGTACAAGTAAAAGAAAAGAAAATAATTTTTTGATTCAATATAAATTTATAGGTGCAAAAAAATAAAAAAATAGAATTTTCAGTTCCAACATGAATTTTTAGGGAGAAAAAATTTTTTTTTAATTAATTTTCAGCTCCAACATGAATTTTTAGGAAAAAAAAATTTTTTTAAATTAATTTCCAGCTCCAACATGAATTTTCAGGAAGAAAAAAATTTTTTCAATTAATTTTCAGTTCCAACATGAATGTTTAGGAAGAAAAAAATTTCTTAAAATTAATTTTCAGTTCCAACATGAATTTTTAGGAAGAAAAAAATTGAAAAAAAATAATTTTCACTTTCAACATGAATTTATAGGAAAAAAATTGAAAAATTGACTTTTTGGGTCTAACATCTCATCAGCAACAAACTAGACTAGAATTTTCGATGACCTGCAGAAAAATAAGAGCGAAGATAATTTTTGAGCTTAGATTTTCCAACGTACGATTGATCGATGTAGCTTCCTTGATTAACGATCCTGATGTCTCTTCGTACCGTGAAATCCCATTGCTCGGTTGGTGTATACGCGACTGGGGAATAGCGAAGGGGATCGAGAAAATAATTCGTTGGCCCTTGACCCTTCGTACGGTTGGCCGCTTGGGTATGGGTTTGTATTTGTTGATCGGGTGAAACGTAACAGTGGAAAAGCGATCCTCTCGAGAGGACGCTACCTCCGGGTCAACCCTTGACGAAAGGACGGTATAATGGAAGGGGGAGGTTGGGGGTGAAACTACAGAAGGTTTACGAAAGTGGAAAACGCATTGGGCGATCGCCAGAGTTTTCCGGAAAATCTTTATCCACGCGTGTTTATCCTCTTTCAACGTCTGGGTTCGTGGAAGGTTCTATCGTTTCCCTGAAACGAAAGAGCGTGAATAAATATAGTCGTGGATCAGATCCGATTCAGAATCCTGTTTTCCCAATTGGAATCCAGCTGGCGATAGGATCTGATCAGGTTAAAAAATGTAACACGTTCGCAAATTGGATTCCAACGAGGATCCTGATCCGGTACTGTTACGGAGTCTGGTTGGAATCCGTATAGAAATTTCGGATCCAGGCTAGAATCCCCAACTTCAAGAACAAGATTCGTCTCGATGTCGAGTCGGATTCCAGGGATGAAGGTTTTTAATCACCGGGAGATAACCGATCGACATCGGCTGGTGAACGCTTCAATCTTTTCCGAATACGGATCTTCAAGGATTTGAAGAGAAGGGTGAATATTCGTGATAACGTTGTAATCTGTCAAATCTTGGATATTTGAATCACCGAATCACGGAAATCCATACAAACCCAAACGAGACAAGACTATCGGGAAAGAAGTTTTGATAGAAGGACGAGGGTCGGGCTAATTAATCGCGTGTAAACAGGAAACGAATTGGGTAAACAGAATCCCATCGCAGTATGCACCGGATGCGCCGTATCTACACCGCGCCAATTTTTCATAGATTATTCAGAAAAGGGGCTTAAATATTGATTTCTGAAAAAAAATCATAAGAATCAAATTTGTAGGAAATTTAATGATCTATAACTTTGTTTCCATAATTTTTTTCACAAAATTCGATAATAATCGAGATACAGGCGAAATTATACTTTGACTTGTTTTTTGCAGTTTTTTCCGTAAATATTGATTGTACGATGAAAATTATAACGAACAAAGTTGTAGAGAATCTAATTTGCAACAACTTTGGTTCTCATCATTTTTGTAAAAAAATGGAAAATAAAGGAACGCACCGGTCGGATTTGGTCGAGTTTTTGGATTTAAGCTATTTATAACCCCCCTCCCCTAAACATTGGCGTAAAAAAATTTCTGACTATAATTAATTCCAGATTAAAGTCTAACCCGACTGCGCTATCATAGATTATTCAGATCCGAATCGAACCTGGCGATACGACCACGAGTGGCGCCAGAATTTCAAATTCTTGCCGCTGCGTCCCCCTCTTCTGTACAGACTTGGGACCATCCAGATTTCCATCAGGATATCCCTTCTAAAGTATTAGGTACATCCCTACCCGGATCTGACAAGAAATTAAGTTTCCCAAGAAACTTCCACACGGGTAGGTCCAATTTATTTTTCACCTCTTTGTTTATCCTCCCTGCGACCCATGCGATAATTAGTTCTCTCCCCGCGAGGAAACGCATCCGACAAGGGCAACGAAAGCCGGAAGGGAGCGCTTACGTAACATTACACAAGGGAGTGTGGTACAGCTACAACGCAGTCAAACACGGACCAGTTCATTAGAGCCTCGCAACAACGCTTGTGAATATTCCGGGCTCGCTGTCCCCTCGGACTCCGTCAAAGGGCTCTCGCTAATTTCTCACCCTTTCTCGCTGTCTCTCCTCTCTTCTTTTTGTCACCCTCTGCTCATTGACTTTTTATACCGCAGTCGTGATTTTTCTCGCGAAATTTTTTTCAACCATCTATCACTTGCGATCAACCTTTTTTTTTCGGTCGATCCCCAATACCCAATGTGCAGTGATCACGTGCCAATTAAATACGAGATTTTGAAAAGGAAGATACTGATTTAACGAAATCGTCATTATTCGGTAATATTTTTCGGTCCGGTCCGGTCTGGATTTCTTTTCTTATTTTTTAATTTCGCAGATTTCGAATTTTTTCGATTTTTAAGGTCCTGATTTTTGTATTTCTCATTTTGTTAATTTCGTGATTTTTTATTTCCTAATTTTTTCATTTCCTCATTTCTTCATTTCCACACTTTTTTTATTGTCTCATTTTTAATTTCTGCATTTTTTCAATTTCTCATTTTTTAAATTTCCTCATTTTTTAAATTTCCACATTTTTTATATCTGCATTTTTTTAATTTCCTCATTTTTTTATTCCTTTATTTTTTTACTTTTCTAATGTTCATTTCCCAATTTTTTATTTCCAATTTTTTTCATTTCCTTATTTCTTCATTTCAACACTTTTTAAATTTTCTCATTTTTAATTTCTGCATTTTTTCAATTTCTCATTTTTCAATTTCTCATTTTTTTATTTCCACATTTTTAATTTCTGCATTTTTTAAATTTCCTCATTTTTTTATTTCCACATTTTTAATTTCTGCATGTTTTAACTTTTCCCATTTTTTATTCCTTAATTTTTGTTTACTTTCCCATTTCTAATTTTCAACAAAATTTGTTTTTTCCTCATTCGTTGCTTACAAAAAACCGGATGTTGCTGCATCTTATTATTTTTCCTCTTCCCTTCCGTTCTTCTTTCATTTCCCATCGTCTTTGTTCCCTTTCGTCCTCTCACTGTTTCAATCTTCTGTACTTCTTCCCGTCGACGAGTTATATATTATAAATGTCCGATTTTCACTCAACGAGAAAATTCCAAACTTGAAAAAAGATACACGGTATATCCGTTATTGCCGATAAAGAGCCTTCCTCCGTAGGATCCTATCGCGTCAAGTCAGCAAAGATCGGAGTCGACGACGTGAACAGAGCTTTTCTGCCTCGTGGCATTGAAAGAGAGAAAGCGAGAGAGAGAAGGAGAGAGAAGAGAGAAAAGAGAATTATAGAGGGTGGTGAGGGCATCAAACGGGAAATAAGAATCCATATCCTTCTCACGATCGAGTCCTATCGGCTTCTCATCGGAGTTGGCATGAATCGGATTCGCATTATATATATATATATATATATATATATATATATATATATATATTTATTTATTTATTTATTTATTTCTTTACTTATTTACTTATTTATTTATTTATTTATTTATTTATATCTTATTATTTTAACAAATCTCATATATTTTCGTACGTTTTTTAATTGTTACGTTAATTAATTTTGGTACCTTGATAGACATGACCCAACATACGATGATGTTGTCAGACATTTTGAATATTATTTCTTTTGGATGTTGGATGTTTATTTTGGATGTTTATATACACATATATATTTTTTCCAATTCGTATACATACACACATGTATACATGAATTCAATCTGATTTAATTGTGTAATTTCTAATTATTATAAAATATACTTTAATTATATGAATATAAGTCTAAAGTCTGATTTAATTGTTTAATGTTTAATTATTATAAAATATAGTTCAATTATATAAATCTAAGTCTAAAGTCTGATTTTATTGTTTAATATTTAATTATTATAAAATATTATTTAATTATCTGAAGAAATAGAGGCGTCATGGGCAAAAATGAAAAAAAAGGAAAAAGATGCGAGCGACAGCCACCAGTAATGGATAGGATATAGATTAGAATTTTAGATGTAAGAAGCTAGGTGTAAGCTAGTGTATAAGATTGAATGTAAGAAAAAAAAAAGGAAGAGATTTTGTAAAAAACTTTATAATAAGTTATCCAAATAAAACTCTATTATTATTATCATTATTGTTTAATTATCTGAATATAAATCTAAAGTCTGATTTCATTGTTTAATTTTTAATCATTATAAAATATAGTTTATAATGTACTTATTATATAATTTAGTTTAATTATATGAATATAATTTTAATGTTCTTATATAATTCTAGAATTCTCAAATTCTAAAATTCTAAAATCCTAAATTCTAAAATTCTAAAATCCTAAAATCCTAAATTCTAAAATTCTAAAATCCTAAATTCTAAAATTCTAAAATTCTAAATTCTAAATTCTAAAATTCTAAAATCCTAAATTCTCAAATTCTAAAATTCTAAAATCCTAAATTCTAAAATTCTAAAATTCTAAAATCCTAAATTCTAAAATTCTAAAATCCTAAATTCTAAAATTCTAAAATTCTAAAGAAAAAATTCTCATTCTATCCAATTCTATATACAATTCTATATATATATTGAATCCCGAAGAGTTCTCTGAAACCCCCTTAAAATGCAACCCCCACCAACTCACCTCGTACAATTCGATTTTCAAACTTGCCTGAAACGCACCCCCTCCCCCCTCCCTTCCATTTCGCCTTTGTGAGCCTTTAATTTTAAGCCGGGCGCAATATCAGCGATAAGCCGAGGGACGCAGTTGAAAGTACACATCCGTTATTCAAGGAGTGTTCCGCGATAAAAGCCAAG
The DNA here is from genome assembly GCA_030522765.1 of Ophioninae sp. B BG-2022a. NCBI lineage: Eukaryota > Metazoa > Arthropoda > Insecta > Hymenoptera > Ichneumonidae > Ophioninae sp. B BG-2022a. The sequence goes on from JAPYZJ010002152.1 coordinate 11,860, forward strand.
TGTGCTCACGTACGACTATTCCACTCTCTTAAACGCGTGGCGCACTGAAAAAAAACGAGAAAATAAAAAATCAAAAGAAGAAAAAAAAAACGAAACATCGGAGTCTCTTTCGAGAGTCCATTTCTGCGAGAAAGTTTAACTGCTGGAAAGTTAAAAGAGAGTTGTTGTTGTTTTTTTTTTTTTTTGTGACCTCGTGCTCTTGTACGTTCGGAATAAAACTGTTTCTAGGGCTTTTTGATTTTAATGCTCCGAGGGCTTCGTCCTTTTTTTTTATCGTTCTCTTTGTTGCTAACTAATGTTTCGTAGATTATTAATATTCCTATTAATTATTACTGGTTTTAATACATTTTTGAGAAATTTTTGAAATATTAATTTTTAATCGTAATTAAACGTTTAATCTTAATTTTGCATCACAATTAAACGTTTAATGGGAGTTAAATCATAATGTAAATTTTCCAATCGTTGAAAAAAAAAAATTTGACTTTTTGTTTTTTCACTCAAAAAATATGGATTAAAAAAATATATATATATGCGAGGTTTTGAAAAGTCCATCAGGATAGGAAATCCAAGAGTGATCGGTAAAAGCGAGAGGAAGCTTCAAGCTTCAATTTTCTGAACCGTGGTCCATTTACACTTTATTTCCGGTTCATTTTTCCCGGACGAATTTCACGCTGCGTTCTTCGGTTTTTTTTTTTTTTTTTTCCTCGGCTTATTGCACGAACAATGGCAACCGTTGTTACACGCGTCACCGAAAATTTCTGTCGCTTGTGCATCGACTGTGCGACAGTCCGCGCGAGACACCATTGTTGCTCGTAAACGATGCGTGCGGACAGGAATATCATGAAATTAGTCGCTGTTACGAATTTTCCACGAGAATTACCAGGATCCGTCCATTTTCGGATCTATTTGTGTGTATATATACATATATGGATATGTATAAATTTATTATAATTTATATGTTTTTATTTTGGTTTTTTACGTTTTTTAAATATTTTTCTTTTTTTTGATTCTTTATTGAATTGATGAATCTCGAAACAACGATTTTGAAATTGCCAACTTTGACATCAGTATCTTCGAAATTGCCACCTTTAAAATCAGCATCATATATATAAAATTATAATAATTCATATATTTGTATTTTGTTTTCTTCAATTTTTAAATATTTTTCTCTATTTGATTCTGTTAGTTTTTCAATAAAAAAAATAATTGTTCATTAATATTTCCATTTAACTCTTTTTGAATATTTATTATATTTTTAGAATATTATAATATAATAATAACATTTAAATATAAAAATATAATAAATATGAAATAAGAATATAAAAAAAGTTAAATGCAAATATTGATGAAAAGTTAATTATTTATATTGAAAAATTAAGAGAATAAAATAAAAAAAATATTTGAAAGGAAGAATACTTTTAAGAATTTAAAATTCTTAAAAATTGAAAATATTATAATATTAAATATTAAAAATATTTTGAATAAACAAATTTAAAAAATTCAAAAGTAATTTCGAAAACAAAATAAAAGTATAAAGAAAACTAAATGAATTTTCGCGTTTGACGTTGAAAATTTAGTGGATGAAAGAGCATCTGTTCGGTACGAGGTTCGAGCCATTATTCATTTTTACGACGCCAAAGTATTATTTGAAGCTGAATCCCCATTTTTTTTTTATTCGAACCGCCAACCTAGTCTTACCCGTTCAAGGCATTTTGCTTTCACGATATAAATTTACGGGGCGAGTCGCGGTTATATTATTGGTTTTTCGGTTGAATAATAATAATAATAATAATAATAATAATAATAATAAAAATAAGAATAAGAAGAGAAAAGAGATATCAGCTGTCAGGTGCAACGGAGCACATTCGTTGATCCCGGGTTCGTTTATATTCGGAAAAGTCGACGCGAAATTTATAGCCAATATCGAGGCTGGTGGGTGCCTTTAAATTATGAGGAAACTGAAGGGGCTCGATGGCAAGTGACGCTAAAGTAACGCGAGATTAAGAACCCCCACGTATACTTTGAACTTCCAAGCGAACTTTTGTTGATAACGGCCATTGATGAGCGACATCTTGCTTTCACCTTCCAACTGCATCGTCCGTCAACGATTGTTTGGGTTTGTTTGGGTCTCCACGAAAAATTGGCCAAAAGATTATTTTTTATATATAAAAAGATTCTATTTTGAAATTTAATGTATTACGTAATTGGATTAATTATATATGTACGTGGAATGTTGTAATATTTGATTATATGTAACGGTTACGTAATATATTTAATTTCATAATACAATTTTCGATACATTTGTAATTAAAAAATACAATACCTATTGATAACCATATTAAATTTACGTAAATTTTAAACCGTAATAATTCATGAAAAATTCATTTGGAAAAAACCTTAAAACTTATTTGCAAAAAACCTTCAAATTCATTTAAAAAATCATTCGAAAAAAAACCTTCAAATTCATTTGCAAAAAACCTTGAAATTCATTTAAAAATTCATTTGAAAAAAACCCTAAAATTCATTTGCAAAAAACCTTAAAATTCATTTAAAAAATCGTTCGAAAAAAAACCTTGAAATTCATTAAAAATCTATTTCGAGAAAACCTAAAAATTCATTAAAAATTCATTTGTGAAAAAAACCTTAAATTTTATACAAAATTAATTAGCAAAAAAAAAACTTAAAATCCATACAAAATTAATTTGCAAAAAAAAACCTTAAAATTCATTAAAAAAAACAACGCAATTTTTCAATATTTGTAATACAATTTCCTATTTTTATAAAATACCCAATCCGCGAAAAAAGTTCATTTTGTCCTATTCCAAAGTTACCTATCACTTTTTGGATTTCCACGAAAAAGGAGAGTAGGACATAAATCTGAAAAGTGTCTTCAAGGTTTCGACCCTATCTAATTAAAGTAATTTTATCTTCGGACCTTTGAAAAAATACGTCGATGCGATCTCGTTCGATAACATCTCCAATCTATCTCGAATTACCCTCCGGACGGTTACCACGCTTATACCCGGCATTAAAATTCATCAAATATTCATTTGCAAAAAAACCTTAAAATTCATACAAAATTAATTTGCAAAAAAACCTTAAAATTCATACAAAATTAATTTGCAAAAAAACCCTTAAAATTCATACAAAATTAATTTGCAAAAAATCCTTAAAATCCATACAAAATGAATTTGCAAAAAAACCTTCAAATTTATCAAAAATTCTAAAAAAAAAACAACACGATTTTTCAATATTTCAATTTTCGTAATACAATTCCCCAACATTTTGATAAAATATCCAATGCGCGAAAAAAGTTTATTTTGTCCTATTCCAAAGTTACCTATCACTTTTTGGATTTCCACGAAAAAGGAGAGTAAGACCTAAATCTGAAAAGTGTCTTAAAGGTTTCGACCTTATCTAATTAAAGTAATTTTATCTTTGGACTTTTGAAAAAATACGTCGATGCGATCTCGTTCGATAACATCTCCAATCTATCTCGAATTACCCTCCGGACGGTTACCACGCTTATACCCGGGGATTGTCCACGTGTGTGTACGGATAGTAACCGAAGCGTATTCCCGAACGTCGAACGACCCCTCCGCGGATCTCGTTTCACGAGCGTTTAATCCACACCGAGTTGTAATTCACTCCGGTGTCCAAAGTTTCCAAAGTCCGTAGCCCGCTCATGGGATTTACTAATAAATGAGTCCTGGTAGTATCAACTTCCAAACCAACCCCCTTCCCCACTCCCTTCCTCTTCCGGTAGCTTGCAGGCTGTTACAGGCAGCCCCTTAACGCGTTAGCTTTTTCGAGTGTCCAGGTGACTCTGAGACGATTTTCCACTTGACGCACGTGAAAAACCTTCCACGTGATTTCCTTCCAAAACAAACGTGATTTTTTTTTTCAACACGAATCCACCCTCATTTTTCAACCAAAGTTCATTTTTTCATGCCTCGTATTTAGGATCCAAATTACCCCACTTTTATTAATTAGCTCTTTTTTACGTGCTCGCGTCGTTGAAATTCGATTTTTTTTTTTTTTTTGGTTATTCATTTTCAGTACTGATTTTTTTCGATTAATATTTTCTCGATGATAAAGAGTGGTGGAAAATTTAAAAAATGAGAAACGATAATGAAACATGGATATTGTAAAAAAAATCAGAAACGTAAGTGAAAAATGGAAATTGTTGATAAATGAGAAACGAATATGCGAAATGAAGATTGCAAAAAAATGAGAAAAGGAAATAAATCATGGAAATTGTAAAAAAATGGGAAACGAATATGCGAAATGGATATTGCAAAAAAATGGGAAATAGAAATTGCAGAAAAATGAGAATCGAAAATGAAAAATTGGAAATTACAAAAAGTGAGAAATGACAATGAAAAATGAAAATTGGAAAAAAATGAGAAACGAAAATGCTAAAAACGAGGAAAACCCAAAATGGAAAATGGAAATGAAAAATGCAAATTGGATTGTAGTACGTTTTTGTCAATCCCTTATTCTCGTAGGGGTGATTTGGAAACCCCCAATACGAGACAGCCAAATATTGCTTTACCGAAAAAGGTATTATTTTTCAAAAACAAAAAAAAATCTGCAATTTAAAAAAAACAGAATATCAGTTTAAGGTGAATTCTCCAGCCACCCGGTATAGGTGCAAAGGTACCTTTACGTACCTAAGGAATAAGTGAAAAGTCCAATCTCGACGATCGCATAGAAACTCGAGAAATGGAGGGAATTGTAGTAGCTCTGAAAAAAAAAAATAACCAACTCGAGGCATTCAATCTCTGACAAACGTTTCAGAAACAACGACGAAAAAAAAAAAAAAAAAAAACAAAAAAAAAAACAAAAAAACAGTAGTCTGCACATCGCCTCCTGGTCGTTTTATCTTCCTTGAGAAGTTTCGAGTGAGCAAGTCTTTTAAAGGCTTCCTCGGAAGACGATGTCTTTTTCGTCGAAAGAGTCAAAGCGATGAATGAACTCATAAGGAAGCACAACGTGCATGCTTGTGGAAATTCAATGCCGATCTTTCATTCCCGTTGCTATATTTCAAAATTGAAAAACTTCCTTCTCGTTTGGTCCTCGAGGAAATGAAACTTTTGGAATAAATTCGAAATCTTCGAGCATCGAAAACGTACGAGTTTCAAAACCGCTTTGCCCCTATTGTTCGCGTCCCCAAAATATATTTTTGGCACGACTCGAAACTCGTTGAACTTTAACGATTAATAAAAAAAATAAAATTCCGAGATCTATACTCGCTTTCGAATATTTCCTCAAGTTCATTTCGTATTCTATCGCTTTGGCGGATCTTGAATAAATTTTGGTTCCTAAAGTTCATCCACTTTCTCAACGAGAAGGTTTTTTTTATGAAGCGATTCGTCCTTAGAGAAACGTCATTCGCATCATCAATCTTGAGATCATTAACTTTGAGATCATCGACTTTGAGATCATCAAATTTTAAATTATGAATCTCGAAACACCAATTTTGAAATTGCTTACTTTTAAATCAGCAATTTTGTAATTACCAACTTTAAAATCAACAACTTAAGAATTTTCAACTTTATAATCAGCAACTTCAAAATTGTCAACTTTAAAATCAGCATCTCCGAAATTGCTAATTTTAAAATCACCATCTTCGATACTGCCAACTTTAAAATCAGCCTCTTCAAAATTGCCATCTTTAAAATCAACAACTTCGAAATTTTCAACTGTAAAATCGGCAACTTTTGAAATTGCCAACATTAAAATCAATATCTTTGAAATTGTCAGCTTTGAAATCGCCAAAGTTAAAACTGCTAACTTTAAAATCGTCAATTTTAAAATCAGCATCTTTAAAATCGTCAATTTTAAAATCAGCATCTTTAAAATCGTCAATTTTTAAATCAGCATCTTTAAAATCGTCAGTTTAAAAATCAGCATTTTTAAAATCGTCAATTTTAAAATCAGCATCTTAAAAATCGTCAATTTAAAAATCAGCATCTTTAAAATCGTCAATTTTAAAATCAGCATCTTTAAAATCGTCTATTTTAAAATCAGCATCTTTAAAATCGTCAATTTGAAAACCATAATTTTAAAAATCGTCAATTTTTAAATCAGCATCTTTAAAATCCCCAATTAAAAATCAGCCTCTTTAAAATTACCAACATTAAAATCACTACTTCTAAAATCCCCACTTTTAAAAACCCAACCCCTTTTTATTCATTTTTTCCTTCCCTCCTTTAATTATTATCCAAAGTCTCCCTCCTCATAACCAAATAAAGATAATAAATTTCCAATTACAAAATTTGAAAGCATGAAAAACGTTTGACCAACGTTCACAGCTTGAGGCGTCGAAAGAAAACTTGTGAAATAGAACCTAATTAATTTTCGTTGCGTTCTAACGATGTAGCCTTCAAGGCCTCATTCAAGAGATTTAGTCCGATCGAGTTTAGACTGAAACTTTGTCGATGGGAGTATATATTTTAGAGTGGGATCACAGGGGATGAGAACTCGACCTGATTGTGAAGAGGTCGCTAACGCCGATATAATACGCTGTACCTGAAGTATCTCTTGACTTGTTCCAGTTGGAACTCCCTATATAGAATGTACTAGGGATATTTTTCAAGCAGGCATATCTATGTTACGTTTTTGAACGGCTCTTCAAAATTTCACGAAATTTCACCGGACAATGTCAAATTAACAGATTCAGATTCGTCTTCTCGTCAAATTTCTTGAATCAGTGAACGAAAAAGTTCACTCTTCAAAGTTCAAAAGTTCACAAAAAGTTCAAAAAAAAAAAAAATGATAATAATAATAATCAAGTAATAATAATATTGATAATAATGACTAGATAATAAATAACTAGCTAATAATATCTAAATAATAACTAGCTAATAATAACTAAATAATAACTAGATAATAAATAACTAGCTAATAATAACTAAATAATAACGAGATAATAAATAACTAGCCAATAATAACTAAATAATAACTAGAATTAAATAAAAATAAAAATAGAATAAAAATAATGAAAATTTATGACGTTGAAGGTCACGTAGGGGATGAATTTCAAAAGTTCACCTCACCAATCCACGACCTTATTAATGGAGGATTAATCTGACATCGATATCGGCCACTTCCAAACCCGTATTAGATTACACGGTGCTAGCTCGATATACCGATTTCCTTGTCGTTTCCACCCTTAATTCGACACACAAAAACACGGATATGCACATATATAAATCCAGGAGATATCCGGAGATAAACGACGCATTAATTATTCCTGATAAGTCTGTAATGGCTTCTCACCGCGATTTCGCGATATCCTACCCTCGTGCACTTTTTGCCCTTTGGCGGTCTGGACATAGCTCATCTCTCGGATTCACCCTATTAAGCTCGGCGTTCGATCTCGGCGATCCCGCAGGAACCCATCGAGAGCTTTGGCAAAAAGATAGTAGTTGGAATCCAACCAATTTTCGATTCGACATTTTTGTCCAATTTTTCAATTTTTTGTCCAATTTTTCATTTTTTTATCCAATTTTTCAATTTTTTGTCAATTTTATTAGTTTTTTGCCCAATTTTCTAATTTTTTGTCCAATTTTTCAATTTTTTGTTCAATTTTTCAATTTCTTGTCCAATTTTTCGTTTTTTTATGTGAAAAGTTCGATGTTTGATGGTTTTGAAAAAAAAAAACGTTTTTTTTTTCAAAACCATCAACTGTGACTCGCGAAATTTCAAAGCAATTACGAAAATTCATTTTTGTAATAACGATGGTACGACCTTTGATAATAACGATTTTTTCAATTTTTTGTCCAATTTTTCAATTTTTCGTCCATTTTTTCAATTTTTTGTCCATTTTTTCAATTTTTTGTCCAATCTTCAATTTTTTGTCCATTTTTTCAATTTTTTTTACAACTTTTCATTTTTTTGGGTGAAAAGTTCGATGTTTGACGATTTTGGGAAAAAAAGCGTTTATTTTTCTAAACCATCAACTGTGACTCGCGAAATTTCAAGGCAATTACGAAAATTCATTTTTGTAACAACGATGGTAAATTTCAACGCCGTCATCCCCAATTTGTATCAACGTTCAGTTTCAACCTGGGAATCACCATCGACGATCCCTCTCGTGACGTAAACACAGACGTAAGCTGCCCTCTGAGTGTCCCTCGTGCATCTCGATGGCCAACTTCTCCGTTCCAATTTCCACCAAAGTTGTTCGATCGACCACCAAAGTGGAGGGCACACTTTAATCCCTGTACCCTCCTCTCGGGGTCCCTCCAGTCCGGAGGGGGTCGTTGACTGGAGGGACTCCTTCTGTCCTCTCGATATATCTACTTTTTCAATGTGGATTATTCCACGTTCGATAACTCACCACGCCAACCGAGTTTCCAACACTCGGCTCGGTCCTCCTTCGTCTTCTTGACGTATGCTCTTCCAGAACTAATTATTTTTCAACTGGATATACGTACACATAGGGTGGCCGGAGAAGGGACCTTCGAACGTAAAATTTTTATGCCTTTCGATTATGGGTTTCTAAATTACTCAAATTTTAATTAGCACTGTGTATGGTCCACCATTTTTCCTATTTTTAGAAGTTAAATTGTTTATTTTTATTGTTTTCTTTTTTACAATTTTTTCACGATTTTTTTACAATTTTTTTCGTAATTTTTTTCGTCATCATTTTTGTAATAATTTAATTTTAAAAATTGATTTCTATCGGCATTATTCGGTAAATTTCATAATTGTCTATCGAGATCGGTAATTAAAAAAAAACCCGAGTTACTAAAAAAAATCAAATTTGACGTTGAATAGATTTTTAGAACGCCTAAAAAATGTTTTTTTTTTTCATAACGAATTCTTTTTAATATTTTTTAAAAGATTCTTCTTAATCTTCCATTCAATTTTTTTCTTTTCAATTTATTTCCTCTTTTTCACTATTTCACGAAACATTTTTTTCAATGCAAACCCAAATTCTTTTCTTCCAAATCAAATCCAAAAAAAATTCACCCTTTTTCGCAATGATTAAAAATAAAAAAAGCACAAAAATTTTGTAAACCAATAATCTTCGATTGTTATTAAAACCCAGCGAATTTGAATTTTTTCCTCAATACGTAATACAATTCCGCCACCCTGTATGGTTTAAGTCGACATGTATAGATTTCTCGTTTCTCGTCGATTCTACGTACGTACTCTGTCTCTGGCACCCTCTCGTTCTCTTTCACGAGGGTTGGGATGCTAACGTGAAAATATCTATCTATCCACCGGAAGTCGAGCTAACAAAAGAGGAATAGATTATATATATCTATCCTTTTTTCCTCTTTATTTCCCCCCTCCCCGGCCATTCCCTTTTCTGTCCAGCCCGAGTATTAATTTCCCTATAACGACCCCCCTGAACTAGCTCGACCACGCTTGCTTCGTCTCTCTACGAAAGCACGATAAAAAAAATTTTCCGATTTTCAAAAATAGAAGGTGGTAGCTATTGGTCGATTTTTTTTTAATTTTGCCCTTTTTTTCTAGTCCCCAAACATTTTTTCTTTGTTCCAAACCCAAACAAACCGAAACATTTTTTCTTTGTTCCAAACCCAAACAAATCGAAACACATTTTTCCTTAGTTCTAAACCCAAAAAAACCCAAACAAACCGAAACGTTTTTTCTTTGTTCCAAACCCAAACAAACCGAAACATTTTTTCTTTGTTCCAAACCCAAACAAATCGAAACATTTTTACTTAGTTCCAAACCCAAACAAACCGAAACATTTTTTCTTGGTCCCAAACCCGAACAAACCGGAACATTTCTCCTTTGTCCCCAAACCCAAACAAACCAAAACATTTTTTCCTTTGTCCCAAACCCGAACAAACCCAAACATTTTTCCTTTGTCCTAAACCCAAACAAACCGAAACATTTTTCCTTGGTCCCAAACTCAAACAAACCCAAACGAAACGAAACATTTTTCCTTTGTTCCAAACCCAAACACCCCGAAACATTTCTCCTCTGTCCCCAAACCCAAACAAACCCAAACCCTTTTCCTCCGCCGAGTCTGAAATGCGACCTGATACAGAGACATCTAGGGGAAAAAATAATTCTATATCTCATAAATAACCAAACTCCAGGGCCCACCCAAAAAACCTGAAAAACAGCTTTTTCCTTTCCGTACTTTACAGGTTTTCGAGAAATTATAACGGTTCTCCGGAAGTAACTAGGTTCGATATAAATTTCCAAACGAGACGATGTTTATCGAGGGATAAACATCGGAACTCCGGAAACCGGAAGTGGACGTTGATAGGGTAGAGTCGGACCAAGCGAGAAGATAGAAGACGAAAGACGAAGAGTCGAGGAAAACTTATAAGCTTTAACGGAACCTACCTAGGGAATAAGACGTTTCCTTTCACCCCCTCTCAATGTTACCACCACCTCGTTTCTCCATCCCGTCACTTTTAGTCTTATCTCGGGTACACCGCTACTGGAATACTCCCCGGATTACTAGACTCTCCCGGACTCTTCAGTTTCATCCTTCGTCGCACATCAGCAAACATTTGTATTTCGCGTTTTCAAAGTATATACGTACTTGCCTGGCGGAAGATTAAAATCGGTCTGAACTATGAAGCTTTGGGTGGTAGCTCGCGGTGAAGACTTACGACGATTAGATGGTTCCGCGTACAGAACACACAGAACAGCCCTCTTGGATCATCGCAGTAGTCGCTTTCTCTTATATTTTTCTCCAGGGACCCATCCGTCTGTTTATTTTCATACGCAGTCGCTCCGAACTTTCCGTACGTCAGAGACGAGGAAACTTCGCACGAAACTGGAACTTCCGGGCTCCTGGAGGAAATCCAGGTTAAAGCGGCATAATGATTTGGAAAGGGATGATTTTGGTCCAGGAGTAGGGAGCTGATACTTTACTAAAATACAGTCGATCTAATACTTCAGTAAAGTACCATCGATCTAATACTTCACTAAAGTACAGTCTATCTAATATTTCACTAAAGTGCAGTCGATCTAATACCTCAGTAAAGTACCATCGACATAATACTTCGCTAAAGTGCAGTTGATCTAATACTTCACTAAAGTACAGTCGATCTAATACTTCACTAAAGTACGGTCGATCTAATACTTCACTAAAGTGCAGTCGATCTAATACTTCAGTAAAGGACCATTGATCTAATACTTCACTAAAGTGCAGTCGATCTAATTCTTCACTAAAGGACAGTCGATCTAATACTTCACTGAAGTGCAGTTGATCTAATACTTCACTAAAGTATCACTGATCTAATACTTCAGTAAAGTACCATCGATCTAATACTTCACTAAAGTGCAGTCTATCTAATACTTCACTAACCATCGATCTAATACTTCACTAAAGTGCAGTCTATCTAATACTTCACTAAAGTGCAGTCGATCTAATACTTCACTAAAGTGCAGTCGATCTAATACCTCAGTAAAGTACCGTCGACCTAATACTTCGCTAAAGTGCAGTTCATCTAATACTTCACCAAAGTACAGTCGATCTAATTCTTCACTAAAGTACAATCGATGTAATACTTCAGTAAAGTACCATCGATCCAATACTTCAGTAAAGTACCATCGATCCAATACTTCAGTAAAGTACAGTCGACCTAATACTTCAGTAAAGCACCATCGATTCAATACTTCAGCAAAGTACCACCGACATAATACTTCATCAAACTACGGTCGATCTAATACTTCACTAAAGTGCAGTCGATATAATACTTCAGTAAAGCACCATTAATCCAATACTTCAGTAAAGTACCATCGATCTAATACTTCACTGAAGTGCAGTCGATCTAATACTTCACTAAAGTGCAGTCTATCTAATACTTCACTAAAGTACGGTCGATCTAATACTTCACTAAAGTGCAGTCGATCTAATACTTCAGTAAAGTACCATTAATCCAATACTTCAGTAAAGTACCATCGATCTAATACTTCACTAAAATATCACTGATCTAATACTTCAGTAAAGTACCATTGATCTAATACTTCACTAAGGTACAGTCTATCTAATATTTTACTAAAGTGCAGTCGATCTAATACCTCAGTAAAGTACCATCGACCTAATACTTCGCTAAAGTGCAGTTGATTTAATACTTCACTAAAATACAGTCGATCTAATACTTCACTAAAGTGCAGTCGATCTAATACTCCACTAAAGTACCATTAATCCAATACTTCAGTAAAGTACCATCGATCTAATACTTCACTAAAGTACAGTCTATCTAATATTCCACGAAAGTACAGTCGATCAAATACTTCACTAAAGTGCAGTCTATCAAATACTTCACTAAAATACAGTCTTACTTCCTACACTAGTTCTGTTTACCCAATTCAAAGTACACCAGCCGATGTCGATCGGTTATCTCCCGGTGATTAAAAACCTTCATCCCTGGAATCCGACTCGACATCGAGCCGGATCTTGTTCTTGAATCTGGGGATTTTAGCCTGGTTCCAAAATTTCTATACGGATTCCAACCAGACTCCGTAACAGTACCGGATCAGGATCCTCGTTGGAATCCAATTTGCCAGCGTGTTACATTACCCTATCAGATCCTATCCCCAGCTGGATTCCGATTGAGCAAGCATATAATCCTAGACGACGATATTTCTACCCGGGAGTTCCTCCAAAATAACGTCACTCGAGAAATACCTTCTTGGATGCCCACGTCCATTATCTCTATTAAATCCCTCCAAGTCTCCACTAACGATCTCGACAGTCCCCGAGAAACCTCCGTTCAGGCTTCTTCGTTTCAAAACCTCCAACGAACACGCTTCATATTTTCGCTTTCGTCACTTCGTCGTTTCCAGTTTCCACCAAAACTTCCCTGGAGTTTTCCAACCAAGTTCACTCACCTATCAGCCCAAGTGTTTATTTAAAGTTTTTCGTTCAATCGATTCTCCAATACATCGCGAGGGACGAGACAACCAGCGTCATCCAATTCTTATCTTTTCCTCCCACGCGACCTGGCTTCGTCTTTGACACCCTAAACCCAAACCCCAAACCTCCCCCTCCCTTTTATTCCTTCCGGAATCCTCTTTCATCGAAGAGCAATATAAATGACTGCACGTGCCATTCCATTTTCTCATTCACAATAATCCAAAGACCTACCTCGAATCCTGCTTACCTTCTCCTTCAACAAACTGACAAACGCGCATAACGCGGTTTGCGCGACGTGGAGAATGGTTGTGAAGGACGGGGCAGAGGGGGGGGGGGGGGGGGGGGGGGGGGGCGCGGGCCCCCCCCCTACAATGCTTCCAGGATCAAGCTGGATTTCTCAGTGTTGGAATTGCGTTTTTGTTTTTTTAATTAACTTTCAGCCAGCGATCTTGTGACACGCTCGAGTTTGCAGCGTTGGAAAGCAATGCAATTTGTTTTTGTTTTTTTTTATTATTTTTAATTTAATTTGTTTATTCGCTCGAACTGAATGATCCATTTTTTTTTCGATGATTGTGATAAGGAATTGAATTTGTGATAAGAATTTATAGTTTGACTGGTGAAATTGGCATTGATAAAAATTGGAATTTCAATTGACTAAAAATTCGTTTATTCGCTTGAACTGAATGATCTATTTTTTTTTTCGACGATTGTGATAAGGAATTGAATTTGTGATAAGAATTGATAATTTGACAGTTAAAATTGGCAGTGAAAAAAATTGGTGGATATTGATAAAAATTGGAATTGGAATTGACAAAAAATTGGATAGTAATGCGGAAGAGTTTGATAATAATAATAAAAATAAATGTTATAATTATTACAAATAATGTGTTATTGTTAAAAAATAAAATCGTATATCATTACAAAAAATAGAATAGTACATTAGTATAATGACTAAAATGGTGTATTATTATTATTATTATTATTTATTATTATAAAAATAAAATTGTATATTATTATTTAAAGAATTTGAAAATTCAACAATTTTCTTCGTTTTTTGTGTTTACTTTAGCAAGCAACAATGTTAACGAGCCGCCGATATTCGAAGCCGGTGGTTATCCCACGGGACTCCCACTTTCGGAAGCAACAGCAGTGGGCACCGAAATATTTACGCTGAAGGGTCACGATCCTGAAAATTCGCCGGTCAAATATGGGATACAATCGACGAACGAGTTTACGGTCAATCCTCATACCGGTGTCATCACATTGGCGAAACCCCTTGATCGAGAGGTAATTCATTATATATTTACTTAATCAGAATTTTATCAATTTTTAATCAATTTTTTTAACAATTTTTTACCAATTTTTTACTAATTTTTTTTACAATTTTTTATCAATTTTTTTATCAACCACTTTTTTATCACATTTTTAAATGAATTTTTTTATCTACATTTTAATTCATCATGGTTATTTTTAATCCGGTAAAATTCATTTACGTATTATTCTTATCGTGAAACGTGTTAGAAATGAAATCCAATCAATTACATTGCGCATCGTGGCAAAGACGATTACTGGTGGATAAAGCCTTTCTCATCACGTTCCCTCAACGGTTGAAGATAGTTCACTGTGTCGTCCATCGTACCAGCGTATAATTGATTTATCAGATTAGTCTATTAATAATCAAGGGTTTACGACCCACATATATATATATATATACAGGGTGACCGGAAACACGACCTATATCTTCAAAGGGGTTATAGTAGAGGTAATTTGCAACAAAAAATGTCCCATCAACTAGGGGTCGAAAATTGGTATTTTAATTTTCAAATTATGTAAAATTTGGATTCAAAATTTGTTTTGAAATAATCGTTAACTCTTGGTCTCTCAGAAAAGTATCAAATCGTTCCTTATAATAGCGTATTTTTTTCATAATTTTTTATTTTAGCCAGAAAGTTAAGAAATTCTTCAGAAAACAAAAACATCAATATCTCAATAACCATCAATTTTCGAGACCCAGTTGATGGGACATTTTTTGTTGCAAATGACCCTTTGAAGATATTGGTCGGATTTTCGGTCACCCTGTATATATATCCCTCGCTATGTTTTCGTGTCTTCATCATTCTTCTCTTTCTCTTCACGCGTATACGTATTCCCGACAATCGTACAATGCTCTAGAGCGTTACGACGCTAATAGACGTCGCGGGGAATCTATTATTCACCGCTCTCGAGGACCCTAGGAGTAATGCTCCACGTCTCTCTCCTATTAGACTCGAAACGACCGATCAAACAGGGTCAAATACGTATTTTTCAGTTGTTACAACAATTAGGTACGTCCATCGTTGGACAGAACTGGAGTTTATCAAATTCGTTGAAGATGTCATAACCTTTATAAAAGTTATGAGTAATTCCGGGTACAAGAGTAATTCCGGTTTGAGAAATTGCGGTCCTTTGCACGGTCGAAAAAGTATTTTTACTCTTTTTTTTTTTTGAGCTTTTGGAATTTTTTTTTCGATATTGTTTGGGCAATTTCTATGAATTTGTTTTTTTAGAAATACTGATGAGGTTTTTTTTTTTTAACTTTCGATTCGGATTTACTCATGAGGTAATTATTTTAGTTTTTTTTTTTTTATATTTGTATGAAAAAGGCAATTATTTTCGTTTTTAGTAAATATTTGTATTAAAAGGCGATTATTTTCGATCTTTTTTTAAATATTTATATTAATAAGGAAATTATTTTTTATTTTTTTAAATATTTATATTAATATGACAAGTATTTTCGATGTCTTTTTTCGAAAATACTAACAAGGCAATTCTTTTCGTTTTTCGATTCCCATTCTTCATTCCTCAAAGACCACTTTTTTCAATTTTCATTAAAAAAAAAAATACTACTGAAGCAATATTTTCCTTTTTTTTTTCAGTCACTGATAAAACAATTTCTCCGACGTATTTTTTCAAAAACCCCAAAGACGCAATTTTTCAAATATCTATATCGAAGACTCTTCCCAAATCAATCAATTTTCAGAATCAAGAGTTTCCACCTCCCATTTCAAATTTTTATCACCATTCCAAGCATAGGGGTCACCTCTAAACCGCGATAACGAAATACGTCACGCACAGGCCAATTTCTCCTAGTGCGGTCGTTACGACTGTGAGAACGAACCCAAACAAAAACACCAAAAAAAAAAAAACAAAAAAAAAGCAACAAAAAAAAAACATCTCAGAGGCGTTTCGTCGAGGATTCGTGAACCGCAGAGCAGTCTGCACTTTGCGAGACGTTTTCTCAAACCCGTGTAATTCGGGTGTTCGTGTATCGCGGTTTTCTCGTAAAAAAAAACGAAAACTCTTGACGAAAAAAAAAAA